>JJOG01004343.1:0-18952 GCA_000715275.1 Gyrodactylus salaris
CTACAAACGACTACGAAAAATACGAAAAAAAAATAACTTATACCTTAAGGCAAAAATGTTTTTATTATGTATTTGAGGTATTTAATGTATTAAAACAGTACTTATTTTTATTTAGAATGAATTTATTTTAATACACACTATGTTTATCTTAAAAGGCTTACATTTCTCATGATTAATCATTTTAAAGAAGGATCAACAATTTTGTTCATTTATCTCAACATGAGAGTCTTAAGGAAAATTAAATTTGTCTTAGGACCCCAGGTTCAACAATAAGTTAAGATTTTTTATCTACGGATAATAGTAAAAAACACTGTCATTATACTACAATAACCGACTCGGCTTTGAAGCCCATTTCAAATCCACCAATAAGGCTGCTAATGTCAAAGTGTTCTTCCTCTGCAAACTCATAAAGAAACATAAACCTACGAATTCGCCTATATAAGGCCTTCATACTTCCTGTCATGGATTATGGATCAGCATTCACGCGTTTTGTCTCCAAAAAGATACTCAAACAACTAGAAAGCATACAACGAAGATTCCTATATTCCTGCTTTGGAACCCTCCCTTACAATGAAGCCCTCCAAAAGCGAACCTACAGCCACTGTGGTGCTGCAGGCTCAGCTTCGCAATCTCACTGCAATGCAGCGTGTGTGAAGGCTCCACACATAACCACAACACTCGCCAGCTGATCCAGTACAACTCTTTACAGAGGATCACTGGCCCATATCTCCAATCCCTTAATAAGACCCTACTAGATTTCAAGAACTTTAATATTAAATCTATATGTAACACCCTCAGAGAACTTATCGATAAAGACAACTACCTTTATCCTCATTATTTCAATATATGATAAAACAATTTTATGTAAATTTTTCCAAATACAACCTTCTATTCAAAAAAAGCCACAATCAATTCCATAGAAGTAATCCTATCCAATCAGTGCACACTTCCAGATCATCTATTATTTTCTTAAAAAACCCAGATTGCCTTGTTTTCGACTCAGATCCACCATTATTTTGAAATTTTAACCATGCTTCCTCATACTTTTTGAAATAAATAAAATAAAAATAAAGGGAGAACTGTTGAACAGAAAAGCAGTAAATGCTTATTTTCAGAGTAAGATAATTTTTGCTTATTCCTTTGTACTCTTTCAAGTTAAAGGTTTTAGCTAAGAATCTGAAGTAAATTCATTTTCAAGTTTGTTTGAGAGATTCTCTCAAAATCGATTAAAATTCGAGTATTTTTAAAAGGGTTTTTATTTAATTGTAATAGAAAGAGAACACAACATTTGCTTATAATGGGTGAATTAGTTTTTCTTTCCTTTAACGAATCTCTTATTGGCTCCACATTTGAGAGTTGAAAAAGAGCCAGAAATTCCCTGATTTGGATCATATGAATTGGGATTAGAACTCTTAACCTTGTTGCTTTTTGGGGGTGGGGACACTTGGCCCGAGAGTTGGGAAAGCATTTCATTGAAATTCGTTGGATTACCGCGCATTTGAGCCATCTTTTGGATTTCTGGATCGTCCATGAACTTGGGCATAATGAATACCATGCCAGAGACCACGACCATGAGAATAATACTAGGATTCATTAACATGTCCAGAGTTCTGAGTTGCTCACGAGCCTGAAAGTATTTAATACTGCCGAGATATTTCATTGATATTGGATAGGCAACGGGGACAACATCTGATGGTTTTAGTGAGTTTAAAAGTCGCGCACGAATCTTTCCCTTTTGATTGACATCGACACGAAGAGGCTTGAACATGTACATCGGATGGATGACTTCGATCATCCAGGATGTGCCGACGGGAACGTTATGGATAGTAAATGACCCATTTCTCTTGACGATTCCAGACATGATCCCGCCATCAAGATGGATTCTTGCCGAGAGAGTCCAGTCGGAAGTTGCATCATTAGGTCTTTCTATAAATCCATCAATTTGGACGGTACTTGAGACAATTATTTGAAAGGAAATGAGAAGAAAATAAATTAGCTTGGAAATTTGAAACATTTTAAATTACAATTTTTATTTAAACTGTTGTGTTGGAAATTGAGTCTTATAAATGGCTGATGATTTGAAAGAAAGTGGCAAAAGTATCGAAGTGATCAAAAATCTTGAACCAAAAGAAGACACTGGACCAAAAGAATATTTTATATCAGATTTTAAAGAGCTTGCTGATGATTCCGAGGAATTAAATTTCGAACATCAGAGAATAGGAAGTATATCGCATCTAGAACGCTTCAAGAATGTCAAATTCATTTGCTTCCGGACTAACCTAATCAAAAGGATAGAAAATCTCAGTTGTTGCTCAGAAAGTCTAACTCAGCTCGAGTTCTATGATAATCAATTGGAAAAGGTACGTCAAGTTGATTCTTATTTATAGATTGAAAATCTAGAAACTCTCAAGAATCTATTCAATCTTGACTTGAGTTTCAATAGAATCCGTATCATAGAAAATCTTGAAAAACTGACGAATTTGGAGAAACTCTTCATTGTAAATAATAAAATTTCAGAGATTAGAAATCTTTCAACCCTCAAAAATGTCAAAATGCTGGAATTGGGATCAAATCGCATTCGTAAAATCGAAGGTATTGATGAACTCGTAAAGATTACCGAATTATTTCTCGGTCGTAATAAAATTACAAAGCTTGAAAATCTAGACAGGCTCGAGCAGCTGTCACTTTTGAGTATTCAAAATAATCGCATCACAAAGCTGGAGAATATTCACATGTTGGTGAACTTGAAGGAGCTCTACATCAGCTTCAATGGCATAAAGATCATTGAAGGCCTGGACACGCTGGTCAACTTGGAGATACTCGATATTGGTAATAATTTTATCAAGTCCTTTGACGGCCTTGACAAGCTCACTTCTCTCACTGACCTCTGGGCGAATAACAACGACATTGATGATTGGAATGAAACGATAAAGCTGACCGTTAGTAACTTAATGTTTGCACATCTATCAAGTAGATAGTTAGTATCTACTCATAAGTAGTATGTGGCTAAGATTCATATTAAACTGATCAGAATGAATAATTAGGTGTAAATAAAAACTAGAAAAATGTTTTTTCAAGAAAAAATGACTAGTTGCTAAAATTAAATTTAGTTAATGAAGAAAAAAACAGAAAACAATCGCAGATTTATATGCATTTTTATGCCAACGAAGCTCTCTTATTCTAAACTGAGTGTAATTATCCTTATAGAATTTGAAGAAGCTCACCACTCTATATCTCGAGAGAAATCCAATATACTTTGCAGATAAAGATAGAAACAGCAGAGATACTGGATACGAGAGGAAGTTGCTTCTGCAATTGCCTGGTTTGAAGCAATTGGACGCTAATCCAACTGGAAGATGATGCAATAAAAGCATATACACATTTCAATATTCCTTCAATTTTTATGCATCTCTGAGTAAACGAAACTAAATCTACCTAAATAAGGAAAATGTTTACTCTATGGATAAGTGACTAGGTATTTTCAAGTGACGGGAATTAATCCTCTGTGAAGCTGAAGTCAATCCAATCAGCTGTAGGTTAGACAAACAGCCAATCAAAATCATTCTATCTGCACACACCATACTAAAAATACAGTGTATTACTTAAATTCATACGCACACACACGAATACTCATTTTCCCACGATTGACAACTTGCATGAGAAAGTCTTTTGCATTTTGATTTCTTAACCCTCACCCGAGAAATGGGGTATCTAATATCCCGGGGTTTTTTACTCAGAAATTACTCCAAGATTTAATTAGTTTGCAAGATAAATATTTCGATTTTTTGAAGTTTAGGAGAAACAATTCGTTTTAGAGAAAAAATATCTTATTTTATGTTCAAAAAAGGTTCAGAGGCAGCTGTACCCCTCGTGGCAAATTGGGGAATATTTCTCAGGTGAGGGTTAATTCTCGAAAAGGAAAAACTCTTCAATGTCAAAAACTTGAAGCATCACATTTTTCTCAATCAAAACAGAGATATTTTAGGAAAAAAAATAAAATTTGCTTATTTTCCAAGAATAAATTCTTATTTCTAGCCCCAATGATTGCGATTGAGATCCCTCTTTTGTGTAACGTAAACATCATGAATCATGATTCAGGTGTAATTAAAAAGGAGGGAGGGAGGAGAAATGAAAAAGGTAATCGATTTTCTAAAATGCCAATTTCATCTGAACGCCGATTTGAGTCTATTGATTAAATATTTAAACTTTATTATAGAGAAAAAGTCCACATCTTCTGGTATAAATAATAACATGAGGTTCTCTTTTTGGAAAGATGGATTTTCATGAAACTGGTTTTAGATTAGATTCAAAATTTCAAAGTAAATTATAAAATTAGATACTTGATGGAATGAAAAGAACCAGAAAAATACGGTTCGTTTGGACCGTATGAATCTAGAATTATGAGTATTATAAATGACCACACTTGAATAAAATGAGATTTCCTAAAGATATCTCTGGTAATATTGCATCATGAATTATTCCGAGCATAGATGAAGATTCTTTTCATGATTTTAAACTTAAGATAGAAACTCTTTTGTAAGATAAAGTTCCGAGTTTTTCATGAAAAAAATACAAATACGGAATATGTAAAATATGATTTCTTGTCATAACATGTGTGTTTTAAAAGCAAAAATATCTGTTTGGTCGCTCTAGTGATAACTTATCACTGATAAGTGATCACTTCGGCTTCATTGGCGTCCATCCTTGAATTCATGCAAAGAGAGTGCTTCTCATACAGGAAAAAAATTAACACACATTTATGGGTACAATTTTTATGCTAAATTTGTGCTAGGATGTTTTTTTATTAAAATACCTCCTTTGTGGCTAAATACACAACTTTGTAGATCAATGTATGATTCTCTTATTACGTTGGACTTTTAGTGAAAAAGTAACAAATTCAGACTTCTATTGATGTATTTTCTACGATGACAAGTCTACATTGTATTCCCGACTAAAAGGGATTCGCTTTCCTCTTCTCGTCAGAACAAATGGTAATATGGGATGTTCTCGTTTAGTAATGTACTCTTGTGGGTGGCCGGGTGAGAAGAGGGCGACTTTAAGCGTAATTGACTTTTCCCTTGAACCTTCTTCCTCCTCGACGCCTGGTGCAAAACCTAGCCAACCTAATGAATGAAAATTAAGACTCTGACTCATAACGGCAGAAGAGACTCGACTTTTTGGCTTGTTCACAATATTTTAAAACTCACCAATATCTGATAGAGCGACCTCAAAGTTGACTCTTTCTGATGGCTTCGTAATAAACAGTGGACAGTCGATTAATTCAAATGTATTCTTTGAGGAATGATTATTGAGGATTGCCTTGTAAAAGTCCTCTCTGCGTATCTTGGAGATCATTACGTTACTCTGGATCATGGTGGCATAATTGTCTTTGTAGTAATCGACCATTCCACTCTGTTCCATTATATGAATCGGATGGAGGGTTTGAGCTGAGAGGAATGCTGTCTTGCAGTTGTGAAGCTATAACAATATAATTGAATCTCAGAAGTGGAAGACGTTTTTTCTGTTATCAAGCTAAAAAAAAACTTTTTCTAGCCATCTTCGAAAAAACTTTCCGACAAATGCATTCTTAAAAAATAAAAATAAATTAGCTCAAACTTAGAGTAATCTATAGATAAAAAAAACCCTTGATTTTTGTCATTTGATAACTCTTACAAAAGAGATTGGATTGATCTATTTTTTTCACAGAACCTTCTTCATAGTCTCAAATAGAGGAATCCAGTTGTTTTTCTCTCCAAGACTTTTGGTTCTCTTAAAATTCCATCTTTTAAGTAACCAATCAAAAGTTTTGAAGCCTTCATGTGCGACGCATTGCCTATTTAATGTCTAGTCCTCTTTCTTTGGTATTCCTCGAAAGTGACATACCTTTTCAATAATTATTGCACAGAATAGAGAGACTGAAATGACCATTCCCTCGCGGATAGAGAATATTCTTGGCTTTATAAAGAATTGACAGGGATTACTCAATCGTGCATTGTCCATTAGACTAGAATATTCCATCTGGGTCAATTCATTTCCTAGGATCTAAAAAGAATAACAAAATCAATGATTTTTTTGAGTTAAAGGTCATTGCAATGCGAATATATAAAGCCGTTAGACCTCACGGTTAATATCTACTTATGAGTAGCCTGTGAATTGGTAAAGTTAAAATAGAAAAATGTATAAATACCAATACTCATATTGCGTTGAGTGGAATGAATCTAGTGCCCTAATGATTGCTTGTCCAAGTAATTACATATTTATCCGAGTAGACTGGTGGGAGGTCAAAGAAGCCATTTGCCTTGTTGTACTTTCTAAGCATATGCACCTCCTTATCTAAATACCGTGGTTGTAAGTGCTCCTTTGATTTGAGTACCGAGTCTGTACTTTCAGCATAATTTTCCCTCTCAAGTACCATTGACTGATGTGTGTCCTTCTTATTGTTATCGATATCTATGCTATCAATCATTTCTGACGGAGTAAGGGACTTATCGACAATGGAGCTTATCACCACAGGTTGATGGGGGAAATGCTTGAAGCCATGTGCTGGTTTGCGTAGAGTATTCTTGGTTTCTTTCAAATCTCTCAGCGCTAAAAACCTATTATAACGCTGGATGGTTTTCATTCTATTCCTCGGGAACCACAAGGGACCACAGGTTGTACCGGGCGTTGAGTTTACTGCACTCCTTTGAATTGAGTCCCTAATTCCACCGCTGCAGGAATCAGATAATAGAAGACGATTGAATAGTGAAGACTTGCCACTATTTATGCACCCAGCGAGTAGAAAGCTTGTCTGGATTTTTGTGAAACGTTTCGATATCAAAAGATCGACTAATTGGTCTATAGCGTAGCCAGTTTTGGAGCTGACAATGATTGTCTGTAGGATTCGATCTTGGGAAAAGTTGGCATCGACAGTCTTTGCTATATCGAGGAATAACTTCTCTACAGAATATGTCCAGCGTTGTATAGACTTGGTCAAATCTATCGGATTCAGATCACACTTTGTTAGGCAGAGAATGTAGTTAGAGTTTGGAGATATTTCGTGAATTGAGCTTTCGATGCAGTGTGGGATATTAGTCATGTCGACACAGTAGAGAATAACTCTGTTCTGATTGTTGATACCATTAAGAGTTTCCTGGGTTAGGTAGAGTTGGCCGACAGGAGATTTTTCAGTGCTAGTGTCTTGACAGCGGAGACAAATGTGGTCACAGTTGTAGAGGCTTTGATCCTTGTTAAAGGAGCCAGTACGTTCACTACTGTACATCTCCATTAATGACTTGTCTACGTATCCTGGGAATTGAGAGCTTTTCGACTGAAAACCTGCCCCGCAAGAATGGCATGTTAGAGGAGTACTTGATTCGAGGTTTTTAATCACATTATTCTTAAGTAGCTTGTGATTGTAAACACATTCACTAATATTCGAGCTACGGATATTCTTCTGGTCCAGAGAATATGGTATAATTTTAGAGAAAAATCTGTAGGTAAAATTTATATTCTTGATCATTTTAAACTACCGATTTGATTTGCTACAGAGATATTTGTTATATTCAAACATAATTTGAAATTTCGTTAGCTTAACATTTGATAATGGCTGATCAAACTGCTCGACAGCTACAATTCGAATACAAGGTCAATTCCAATCTTGTTCTCAGTGCTGACCGTTCTCTTATTGATCGTCGACCTAGAAATGAAGCCACTGGTGAAGTTACTTCGCTCTCAGGTAAAGTCAAAGCCCAGGAAATGGGTAATAAAGTCCTGAAATCTAAACCGCCTCAACTCGAGGAGAAAAAGGCCAAGCGTATGAAACGTGATGAGTCTATTGTCGATGTCCCAATGTCGCATCATTCGTTGATTTCGGAGAATCTCGAAGATATCGCTGGCATCATCTATCATCCAAAAACTCCAGAGACCAAAAAAACTTACGAATATATCCTCCACTGTATACAAGAAGCCCTTGGGGATCAGTCGAGAGAGATTCTATGTGGTGCTGCTGATGAAATTCTTTCAGTCCTGAAAAACACAAAGACAACAGAGAAGTTCAAACGAAAAGAGGTCGAAGAACTCATCGGAAATCTTCCAGACGAGCGTTACAACATTTTTGTCAACTTGTCTAAAAAGGTCACCGACTGGAAAGATGAGACAATCAAACAGATTCGTGATGAAGTCATTGACGATGCCTATGGCGTTAACGTCCAATTCGAAGAGTCTGATGAAGAAGACGACGAGAATGCCTATGGAGAAATTAAAGAATCTGACGAAGAAGAGGATCAAGAAGAGATTATAACCCAAGAGATTACAGAGACTGTGGTCAAGTCCAACTTGCAAACAGGAGCATGCAGTGAGAAAAGTCTTGAAGACAGCCTACAACCACGAATGATAGATGCCTTTTGGCTGCAAAGGAACCTCTCCAAGGCGATTAAAGACCCTCTCGTAGCTCAGAAGAAGGCCAAGGAGTGTCTAGAAATTCTGAGGAACGCCTCTGATGGCAGAGATTTGGAGAATAAGCTGGTGAAAGCGATTGGTTATGAAAATTTTGACTTTCTCAAGGTTCTGAGAAAGAATAGAAATCTAATCCTCTACTGTACATTGCTCGCTCAGGCTCAATCTCCACAGGAGAGACTTGAAATTGAGACAAAGATGAAGGGGGACTCTTCACTCGCTAAGATTCTCAATCAACTCACTGACGCTGATGAAGTTGGTGATTCTCAGACAAAGGGGAAGAATTCAAAGGATAAAATTGTTAGTTATTTTTATACTATACTCTGAGTAGTTGGCTAAAACCTGAAATTACTAAGCAATGATTAGATAAAATTACTTTTGCTCATTTCTTACAAGAAATTAGAGGATTCATATTTTAAATTCGTAACAGAAAAAAGGGGTTTTATTGAATGAGTTAACAATGTAATCTTTATTGAAATTTGGAAAAATGCCAAATATTGTGTTGTGTTTTTCTCTGTATAAAAGATAGAAATGATTCTAAGAACGTTGTGAATTCAGTTGTATAATAATTTTCTCAAGTTTTTGTGTCACAATGGGACTAAGATTATTAATATGTCTAGATTCTAAAATGAAAGAAATTGGTTTATTTTACGCCCTTAATGCTGAGTGTAAGTGTATTAGCAATAATTATCCAATTAAATTTGAGATCAAAAACGAAATTAATCTTGTTCTATAATCTCAAGCCAAAAGATTGTTGGTAGTCCAAGGTGTAGGTGTCCTCTAATTAATTCTCGTCTCTGTTTAGGCTGAATTCCTCGATGTCGACGATCCCCTACGTGCGATAGTGTCCGGTGAAGATATCAGTGTCACTGCCATTAACGAAGTTGACCTCGAAAGAATCTCTTTCGACCTTGGTGGGCATTTGATGGCGAATAAAAAGTGTCAACTGCCTGACGGGTCCTTTAGAAAGTCCAAAAAGTCCTACGAAGAAGTCCACGTTCCCGCCCTTAAACCGAAACCCTTTGACGATAAGGAGAAGTTGGTCAAGATTGAAAAGTTGCCATCTTTTGCACAGGCTGCCTTTGACGGTTTCAAATCCCTGAATCGTATCCAGAGTGTAATTTGCGAGGCGGCCCTCGAGTCGGATGAGAACCTCTTGATTTGTGCCCCCACCGGTGCTGGTAAGACCAATTGTGCCCTCCTTACCATTCTCCATGAGATTGGCAAGTTCATTAATCCCGACGGGAGTATCAATAAGGAAAACTTTAAAATAATCTACATTGCACCCATGAGATCCCTGGTACAGGAAATGGTCGGCAGTTTCACAAAGGTTAGTGTCTTGTTGATTTTCAGAAATAAAATCTCAAATACACCAAGTAGTAATCTCTAGATTAATGATCATTTTATAAAAATAATTTCTGCTAATTTTAGAGAATCAGCAGTTACGGTATCAAAGTTGAAGAACTCACTGGCGATCATCAATTGAGTAGAGATCAAATCCTCGAAGCGCAAGTAATCGTCTGTACTCCAGAAAAGTGGGACGTTATCACACGTCGTGGGGGTGACGAGAGAACCTATATAAATCTAGTGAGATTGATCATCTTTGATGAAATCCACCTTCTTCACGATGATCGTGGTCCCATTCTCGAGGCGATTGTCGCTAGAACCCTGAGAGCGGTCGAGTCGAATATTGCCTGCGGTAAGACGAGTCTTCAGGCCAATGAAAACAACCAAGATCTGGGCGGAGTGAGATTGGTCGGTCTCTCTGCGACCCTACCGAATTATCAAGATGTCGCTACTTTTCTGCGTGTTGATCCACAAAAAGGTCTATTCTATTTTGATAATAGGTAAGGGCTCATTTGATATTTTTGCATTTTAAAGCTACCTTTGAGAAAAATTGAAAAAATTAAGAGATATTTCCATATTTAATAATTTCCAACCCATCTATTAAAGGTTTAATTTAATTTAGCTATCGTCCTGTCCCATTGGAACAACAGTATATTGGGATAACTGAAAAGAAGGCCATTAAACGTTTCCAATTGATGAATGAAATTGTATACGAAAAGGTCATGGAAAATGCTGGCAAAAATCAAATTCTCATATTCGTCCACTCAAGGAAGGAAACAGCCAAGACAGCCAAGGCAATTAGAGAAATGTGCCTTGAAAAGGACACCCTAGGCCTCTTTATGAAAGATAAAACAGCATCCACAGAAGTCCTACGCACAGAGGCAGAACAGGTTAGGAATAATGACCTTAAAGATCTCCTACCATTTGGCTTTGGTATTCATCACGCTGGAATGACGAGAGTTGATAGGACCCTAGTGGAGGATTTATTCGCTGATCGACACATTCAAGTTCTAGTGTCCACAGCAACACTCGCCTGGGGTGTCAATCTTCCAGCTCACACCGTTATCATCAAGGGAACTCAAATCTATAGTCCCGACAAGGGAAAGTGGACCGAACTAGGCTCACTCGATGTCATGCAAATGCTTGGTCGAGCCGGTCGCCCTCAGTACGATACTAAAGGTGAAGGTATTCTGATCACTAACCACTCTGAATTACAATACTATCTCTCTCTTATGAATCAACAATTGCCCATTGAGAGTCAACTCATCTCAAAGATGCCAGACCTTTTGAATGCAGAAATTGTCCTCGGGACGATATCGAACTTGAAAGAAGCTGTAACATGGCTCGGTTACACCTACCTCTTTATTAGAATGTTGCGTAATCCAACTTTGTACTCAGTTACACCAGGATCTGAGAGGACTGATCCATGGCTTGATCGCCGACGTAGAGAGTTGATCCACAGTGCTGCCTTGGCGCTTGAAAAGAGTCAACTTATTCGCTACGATCATAGATCTGGCTCCTTGTACTCAACTGAACTAGGTCGCATTGCATCTCATTACTATCTGTCACACGAGACTGTCCAAGCTTATAATAAACTACTCAAGCCCGGCCTCTCAGAGATTGAAATCTTTCGTGTCTTTGCTGCCTCGTCAGAGTTCAAGTTCATGGCTGTGAGGGAGGAGGAAAAGTTTGAATTGGCCAAGCTTCTAGAAAAGGTCCCGATACCGATTAAAGAAGCCGCGGATGAACCGGTTGCAAAGATCAATTGCCTACTACAGGCGTACATTTCAAGTCTAAAGTTGGACGGATTCTCTCTTATGAGTGACATGGTCTACATAACGCAGTCGGCGAATCGTCTACTGAGAGCAATATTTGAAATCGTCCTCCACAAAGGCTGGGCCGAATTAGCCGATGTCGCCCTCTCACTAGCAAAGATGTGCGAAAGACGCATGTGGGAGTCTATGTGTCCATTGCGACAGTTCAAGAAACTCCCAGAAGAGGTCATTAAGAAACTGGAAAAGAAATCGATTCCATTCGATCGTCTGTACGATATGAATCATCATGAATTGGGAGAACTGATTAGACTACCCAAGTTGGGCAAGCCCCTTCATAAATACCTACATCAGCTCCCACGCTTGGAAATGTCTGTCCATGTACAGCCGATCACACGGTCGACGCTGCACGTTGAACTCACCCTAACACCGGACTTCCTCTGGGACGAAAAGACCCACGGTCAGAGCCAGGCCTTTTGGATATTCGTCGAGGATGTTGATGGAGAGACGATATTGCATCATATTTACTTTCTACTCAAGCAGCGTCTCGCGACCGAGGAGCACATCCTACGTTTCACGATACCCGTCTTTGATCCCCTACCACCGCATTACTACATCAGAGCTGTTTCTGACCGCTGGATCGGTGCTGATGTCTCACTGCCAGTTTCGTTCAAGCACCTAATATTGCCGGAGAAGACTCTTCCGCCAACGGAACTTCTCGACCTTCAGCCCCTGCCGATTACTGCTCTGAGGAACAAGGAATATGAATCGCTATTTTCTGACAAGATGAGAGTCTTTAATCCCATTCAAACGCAAGTCTTTAACACCATATACAATAGCGATGAGAATGTCTTTATCGGGGCTCCCTCTGGCAGTGGAAAGACTGTTTGCGCTGAATTGGCAATACTTCGGTTAATCAACACATCAGCTGGTTAGTTTAGAAACCGACCATGTGCCTAATTTATCCAATTTAATTAATCTTTTTATAGCTAACAATGTTGAATTTCGATGCGTCTACGTGACACCACACGAAGAACTTGCTCAAATGAGATTCCTTGACTGGTCGGCACGCTTCGGAGAGAAGCTAGGAAAGAGAATATTCAAACTAACCGGCGAGACAGCCACCGACTTGAAAGTGTTAGCCCGTGGTCAAATCATTGTCTCAACACCCGACAATTGGGATGTCATCTCACGTCGTTGGAAGCAGAGAAAGCAGGTGCAAAATATAAATCTGTTCATTGCTGACGAACTCCACCTCGTCGGCTCTGACGAAGGCCCAGTATTCGAAGTGGTCTGCAGCCGCATTCGGTACATGGCCAGTCAAATAGAGAAGCCAATCAGAATCGTCGGCCTATCCCATTCCATCACAAATGCAAGAGAGATGTCCTCGTGGCTCGGGGTCTCCACATCATCCACCTACAACTTTCCCCCGGCCTGTCGTCCACTTCCACTCGACCTGACCATTGTACCCTTCAATGTGTCCCATCAGGCATCTCGTCTTGTCGCCATGGTCAAGCCCTTGTTCCACTACATCAACCGCCTAGCAATCGTTCCCAACCTCAGCAAGAACGCCCTTCAAAAGTGGATCAGAAAACCGACCATTGTTTTCGTCCCTAATAGAAGAAACTCACAAAAGATTGCTCTCGACCTCATCACTATGAACACTTCGGCGCAGTTGATTTCGTCAAAGAATGAAAGTGAAAATAACAAATTCCAGTCCATCAGTGGGCACCTGGAGGAGGCCCTGAACACGGCCTGTGATCAGATGAATGACCGGACGTTAGCGGAGACGCTACGTCACGGCAATGGGGTCGGCTATTTGCACGAGTCACTCTCTGCATCCGATCGGCGCCTCGTGGAAGCCCTATTCGCCGCCAATGCCTTGCACACATTGGTCGTCAGTCGCCACTTGGCCTGGTCCAGTTCATCTGCTAATCCCGTAAGTCATCCCTCTGTGCTTTTATTTTACTTGGCTCATCTGTTTCATTAATATAGATTCAGGCTCATCTTGTCGTTATCATGGACACGCAGGACTATGATGGTCGTATTCATGCCTACATTGATTACCCTATTGTCAACATTGTTCAAATGATTAGTCATGCTAATCGTACTACTCTGGATGAGGAGGCCAAGGTTAGTGAATTCTAGAAAAATAGAATATTATAAACAATTTATTCAGAAATGTAAATCTTTATAACATGTAAATCTTTATAGGCTGTCGTCATGTGTCAGACTGGAAAGCGAGAGTACCTCAAAAAGTTCCTCCACGATCCGCTCCCAGTGGAATCACATCTCGATCACTCTCTCCACGACCACTTTAACGCTGAAATTGTCACCAAGACGATGGAGAACAAACAAGATGCCGTTGATTACCTAACCTGGACCTTCATCTATCAGAGAATGACACAAAATCCCAATTATTACAACCTGCAAGGTGTCACCCATCGCCATCTCTCAGACTACCTGTCCGAGCTAGTGGAGAGCACTCTGAATGATCTCGAACAGTCCAAGTGCATCGCTATTGAGAATGACTTTGAACTCAGCCCTTTGAATTTAGGCATGATTGCAGCCTATTATTACACTCACTACAACACAATTGAACTCTTCTCCTTGTCCTTAACCAGTAAGATGAAGATCCGCGGCTTGTTGGATGTCATCTCGAACGCTGCCGAGTTCGATCACATCCTCCCGGTGCGTCACCACGAGGACCGCTTGTTGAAGAACCTCTCTAGTAAGATTCCACAAAAGTTGAACTCTCGCGCCAAGTTCACTTCGCCGCAAGTCAAAGCCAACATCCTCCTACAATCGCACCTCTCGAGAATACAATTAGCCAACTCTGAGTTACAGGCGGACACGGATAAGCTTCTTATTTGCTCCACGCGTCTCATACAAGCCTGTGTTGACGTCCTCTCCTCGAATAGCTGGCTCAGTCCAGCCCTCGCCGCTATGGAACTCTCCCAGATGATCACGCAGGCTGTCTGGCATAAGGACTCCCTGTTGAAGCAGTTGCCGCATTTTAGCGATGAGCTCATTTCCAAGTGTGCCAAAACGTCCCCGCCAATCGAGACGGTCTTTGACGTCATGGAGATGGAGGACAGCACGCGCATGGACCTCTTGGCCTCCCTCTCCAAGTCGCAGTTGGCCGATGTCGCTAGATTTTGCAATAGATATCCAAATGTTGAATTGGCTTTCTCGGTGATCCCTGGGGAGGAGGATGCAGTGAATTGCACTAATCCCGCTAATGACTCGTCCCTGCCTGTCATCCATGCGAGAGCGTCTGAGAATATTGTCGTCGAAGTGTCCCTCGACCGTGAAGATGACAATATTGGCCCCTTAGTAGCACCTTTCTTCCCCAACGTAAGTTTACTCCGCTCTAGATAGCATTTTCAAAATCTACTCCAAGTAGACTTACCAATTAATTAATTTTAAATTTAGAAACGCGAAGAGGGCTGGTGGCTAGTCGTTGGAGAGTGCAAGAATAATATTCTTATTGCAATAAAACGGTTGTCCCTTCAGAAATCAGCCAAGCTGCGTCTCGAATTCGTTGGACCAAGTCATAATGGAAAGCATGAATACACCCTGTACTTTATGTCCGATGGATATTTGGGTTGCGATCAAGAGTACAAGTTCATTGTCGATGTTCGATCATAGTCTTTTGTTATGAATTTATAAATAATTTTAAAACTATGTCTCACACTTTTGAATGATACTCTAGATCCGACGTCGAGGCGAATTTGTTTCTAGAAAAAAAAATGAAGCGCGCGTACTTTAATTTGACCTCAAATTTAAAGTAAATTTCATAAAATACATTTGGATATGCATTCTCTTGAGTCATTTGGCTTGTGTCAGAAGATCATCTTATCTAAAGTTTATTCTTGCCCTGCTGAGAGTTTTAATAAAAAAGTAATGATTATGCGAACACTTGATGCAAAAACACTTAAAACTTGAAAAAACATGGGAGAATTTTGTTATAACCCCTCACGTAAACCCGGCTATGAAACTCAATTCTAAGAAAAAATATATATCCCAAACTCATTTTCTCTCTCAAGTCATAGGCTATAAAAGGAATCAAACAGAAACATATTAGTAAATGCCTTTCTATTAACTAACCACTGAGGAAAAGATACGGATCAATGTTCTGAGGTCTCAAAATCTCGAATTTCGAGAAATTATGAGACAACTAAAGCGATCTTACACATTCTCTCGACGAGAAAATCTACAGAAGAAGATAAGAGTCTAAACTTCGCTTCCTTCATCCAGTGTTTTCCTATGAACAACTTGTTCAAAAAGGAATGTAGCTGCTTGCCAAGAAATATTGCAAGCCATTCTGATTCCTTTTATTGGCGCACATGATTTAGGGGGTTTAGTGGGATCAAGTTTACAGAATTAATCGACTGTTTGAGAATGTGCAAGAATTCGAATCTGAGGTGTTTATACAGTGGAATAAAATTGTTGCAAGAGAAATAAACAGTCTTGTAAGCTTAATCGCCATCAAGACATCAATTCGTCAATAATGAATGCCCTTTATGAAGTATCTAGGCTATCCGTAACAAAATAATTTTCTTTTATCTAGATTTGTTTGAGGGCATCCTCATATGGGCCTTGAACGAAGAAGAATTGTGGGAGACGTAAGTAGTCTAAAGACTCATCGAAACCAGACTAAAGCTCAAACTAGAGAAGTCCCAATTCAACCAACCTCGGATACAATTCCTTGGTAACATTCTGACCAAAGAAGGAAGTTTTCTCGACCCGGAGAAGGTATCCGATCTAAAGAAGCTTCGTTCTCCTAAGAACAAGATGGGATTACAATCATTCCTTGGTTTCATAATGTTCCTAGCCCAGTGTATGGACAAATACCACGAACTGAAAGCACCTCTACTATCCTTACTCAAAGACTGACAAGTATTCAACTGAGACGCAGACAAACAATCCAGTTTCCTATCGGTCTTATACACCCTATCAGAAAAAACGTTACTCACATTTTATGACTGGAATAAGAAGACCATTGAAATATTCCTATATGACGTATGCTTTATAAAAACTGAGCCTATCATCATACCTACTATCCTAAGAAACCGAGTGCTGAAGGAACTACACCGAGGATACCCAGGTCAAGAGAAGATCTAGCCAGCTACAACCAAACCCTAGGAGAGAGTACACCTAGACTTCGCAGGTCCCATCGAGGGTGAACAGTGTCCACTGAACACTCTCTCACTATGCCTAAGACTAGTTACCCCTTCACCCCAAGTGATAAGAAGGATCACAGCAAACTTCAAAAGTATATTTGTCAAGTTCAATGCCACTTAAGTTGAAAACGTATTTCATTGGAAGAGTCTTCCTTCCTTTCAATAACAGAGTTGTGTAGTTAAGACATGGGCATAGATACAGTTTTACTCAAAACATGATCTATATATTCATTGAACCTGATTCGAATGCCACCTGGTAGAGAATTGATCACATGAGATAGTTTGCTGGTGTCGACTCGAATTTTATCAATTTTCTTCTCTAAATCTGAAATCCAATCATTGATTAATGAGGTAGCATTTTCAGGGCCTACTTTCATCTTCGACTTTTTGATCAGACTCCAAATGTAACGCGTGATGTGATACACGATCTGTAGAACGATAAGTTTTTTCATTTAAGGAGCACTTGGATCATCAAGTTCATAACGAATGTTACCAGAGAATTTATAACCTCAATTTTTATGAAAATCATTCAGAAATAAGAGACTGCATTCACAAACGGATTAAAATCAACAGCTAAAAATACAAACGATTCACAGAGGAACCCTTGGTAAGAGGAGTCTTACCCTTACCCTTAGACTGTAAACTGTTAATATTTGCAAAACTGCTAACCCTTATTTATTTTCATATTTTGAGGTATAGGTGCGTCCCTTAGTCTCTGATGCAGCCTCATTGTTTTTCAATAATTACAGTCGTAATGTCGACCATGAGAACAGAAGAAGATGTAGACCTCAGGTAGTCGGCTTCATCAATCCTCAGGGATCAGACATAAACTAAGAGAGCACCTTGTGATATAGCAAACTTGAATCCTCTTGCTGACCACTATTCCAATATACAGTTAGTTTCTCTTACTCCTCCATAGTACACTGTATCATCTTTATGAGAATTTCTGTAACACTGACCCTTTTCAGCGAAAACGCTATGTAATCTCTGAAATCTCGAGATGGAAATATTTTTTTTAAATCAGTTTATTCAGCATAAATGAGCTTCGTGAATGACTAAGTAATACTTAGCAAGTATTAAAAAGAGGCAACATTGAGATTAATGACAAGAAAATTTCCCTAAAATACAATAAAACTCAAGTGATTATTAAAGAGGCTTCGACCAGTCATAAAAATGTGTTTAATCATTAAAGTAGAAGGGTATCAATTTCTATGTAATAGAAAAAGATTAAGTTTTGAATTAAAATCATTTAGCGTTACCAAGGTTAGTACCTACTCTATAACGCATAAAATGTTTGGTGTTGAAAGTTAATCAAAAGTTATTAACCATTGAGGCTATAATTATTTATCCGTCTGATCCAGTTATTAACTCGTTTGCTCAAAAATGTGGAAGTTACAACTGTTTTAAAATCTGAGAAAGTCCTAAAAAGTCTTCAGTCTTACTTTGGCATACATTGCATGACTACTAGAAGTATAATTTTTTATAGCGATTTTTAAAGACTTGAGAAAAACGAATCAAAAAAATCTTACTTCCCTATTCATCTGTAAATATTCTTGAAATATAATTAAATATCTTTAACAATTATTGATATTTTACAAGAATTAAATGAAAGAATATTTCGACCCAAACCTAAAATTTAAATCCGAACGTGAACACGCTGATTCAATAGTATTCTATTCTAATAAATCCGCCATAGACGCTATTCATTAATGTTCTATTCAATGCCTCTAAGGACCTTTTACAGGCCACCGTACATTACTAAAAAGACCCGTTGGATAAACAAAAGACAAGTGGGGGTGGTATATAGATTTTCTTGTGGTTGAGGAGAGAAGTACATCGGGCAGAAGAACAGGCGATTGGAGGAACGTATTGATGAGCATCTTTACAAAGGAAAGACAGCCATCCGTGAGCAAATCAGCAACTGCAATAGTGAGGTTTCCCCTGACAGATTTGAAATCATATACAAAAACATTGCAAAGCTGATGATTGCTGAGGCCTTTTTCATTGAGAAGGAGAAGCCCTTATTTTGTATACAAAAGTACATCAAAAAACCGTTGGCTCTGACCTGGCCCCATGCAATACCAACACAGTTATCTCAACCTACCCAAGTCAGAACAACAACTGAGAGAAAAAGAAGAAGGACAAGTGATGGCGTCGGTAACCTAATTACCGCAAATTAAAAAATAGTTGCTGCAAAGTAGAAGACCAATG
>JJOG01004345.1:0-31280 GCA_000715275.1 Gyrodactylus salaris
GGTTTTAGAGTCCTGTAAAGTAGATGGTGTATGCTGGATGAACTTGAGAGAGATTGACCAATGAGAGTGTGGGGTAGAGGGTATATATTTAGTGTGAGAACGAGGGTGATTTATCGACGGAACCTTGGGATGCGAATGCTGCCCTTTTGACTTTTTCAACCTTTTCAAAGACAACTGAAGAAGGGAATGATCCAACCACTCCCGGAACTTCTTGTCCAAAAACCCCCTTGTTACAATTATTATTCCGTCGATTGGGAGTCCCTCATTTCAATCTTCAATGATGTGCAAAGAAACTTCCCTATTGTACAACCTATTTTTCCCGAGGTTAAATATAGAAATAAATTCTATCAAAAACTTTTTAAACTATATTCTGATGAAAAAGTTAAGGATATTTCTTATGGAATAGAGTGAAATAAAATATTCACTGAGTCGAGAAAATTAGTCATGTAAATTACCCTAGGATGGACCATAAACATTTTTCATTTGAATAGTTACCATTATTGTAGAAAAACATATTTTAAACCTTTTTTCACCTCTCTTTTTATTCAAAACTCATTTAAAAATACTCCAACTCGAAAAAACAATATTTTTATATTAAAATTAGCACGATAACAATCTAATCTCTAATTTCGTGTTTCAAAAGTAAGGAAAAACAATTTCTTTCAATGATACTCTAGAATATGATGAGGAATCAATTAAATACTGAAAATTCCGTATCATCAGCAATCAGAATTTCTTTTTCTTACCTTTGAAACATGAAATTAGAGTTTAGATTTTTATTGTACGATTTTAAATATGAAAATATTGTTTTCGAATTATAGTTTCTAAAAAAATACGCCCACACAGTTTAATTTGTTATCTTGAGCTGTGCCAGAAAAAAACCAATAAAAGAGAGGCTGCCAAAAAGGCATCAAAACAGAGATATTTTATGAAAAAAAAATGCTTATTTCTTGTAGCCCTAATCATAACATTTCAATTATGCAACTCATTCGATATCCTCTAATCGATATTGCTGCATCAGCTTTGAGAATTTACTGCCACGATATAAATATGACCATGAAGGTGCATATGAATAACCCCATGGGCAACTAATTTATTTTGTTCAGCATTAATTGTTATCCTAAGCAATGAAATAATTCTGAATTTTTACTCTTCTCTGCTCCGAATGAAATGCAGTGAAACCAGATGCATCATATCGAGAAAAATTAGAACGATACGCAGTTGAGACTCTCAGTATCGAGACATCGAAAGTCCAAATGGACAGGTCGGCATCATAATTTTTTGGGCAGAAAAGGTAATAATACATTTCTATCATGTTTCTACATATTGACTTGTATCACTTTCAAGACTTCTTGCAATGGTAATTAATCATAGCAAAACATAGATAAATATCTTCAAGCTAATTAACTCAAACTTTTAATCTAGATATAAGTCATTTCCATATAAAAGGCCTGCTTCATGATTATCTTATAAGAGATTCTCAAGATAAGCTTAAATATCTTCAATTGAGATCATTATTTGAAACGATTTCTAAATTAGAAATTCTAATGACTTTTAATTGATTAATTTGTTTCAGATTAAATATGCCAAGAATAGATCTTGTCACGTAAGATGCATGTTTGAAGATGCAAGGACTTGGAACCAATAATAGTATCTTTTCGCCTGAGGGGAACTTTTTTAATTATTGGAAACAAAATAAAGCAAGCAAGGATCAATGTTCACTACATTCGCACATGTTCATTTTTCTGAATTTAAATTCTTACCGCTGCAAATGTATTTTTGATGCATTGTTTTCTAATTTTCATTCTAGCTTGAATGGGGATATCTTGTGTGTGGGACTCGATTAAAATAACATGTATAAAAAACTGGGTATTTTTGAAGCAACTTTGAATCATACTTGGCAAAACTGTTTACCAACGTAAATTCTGCACCTCTCTTTCTCTTAGATTGCAGATTTAAATGATTCAAATGATATGGTCAAGAACAATAACTCCTAACATATTGATCCTTTATTCTAGATTAATAGTATTCATTTTACGATTATTCTTTTTTGAATTGGATTTTAATTGAATCAGCCATCTTTGATTTTATTCAAACTTTATTTTGAGTAAGTTACCAGGAGAAAGAAAATTGATTGAATTCGTAGACTTCAAAGCATAGAGAAATCAACTAGTGCATGGAACTTTATGTGACATTAGTTCCACCCGTTATGCTGTAGTCAAGTTTTCTATGCTTTGAAGTCTGCTGATTCATGTGGGAAAATCGAAAATATTCTTTCCCATGTTAACATGGCATGCTAGCTCTTTCAAAAATATGGTTGTTTCACTTTTTAATTCGATTTGAATTTGTCTCAGTGAAGAAAATTCAAATAGTGCATGAAATTTCTAACTGTTAACCCTAATTTCATATATCAAGAAATGTAAAACTAGAATAACACGGAAGACGCGCAGTTTCACCTATTCAATAACATAGGTTACCATGAAAAGATGTATGACTATAGATCTCTGTTAATTTCATGATCTCTGACAAAGCTTTATGGCTTAAATTTTAATTATTGAGCTGTTTTAACGACTCTAAAGTATTAGAGCAATGTCAATGAAAATAAAAGGCTATGTTGATGAAAATTTCATCATTCGCGAAAATAACATTGACCCCTCTTCAATCATTTATTTTTATAAATTTTCAAGTTTACAGCAAAATATTTTCTTAGTTGTGATCGTTTTAGTTAATTCTGAGGTCTTAGCACTATATAAATCCTGAAGAGAGTGCTCGAAATTTGTACAAATTGTTTAATAAAACTTTAATTTTGCCTGCAATTGTTATTCTGTCTCTCCCACTGTGACATTGTTAATTGTGCGCAGATATCTTGAATCAAATAGGAAATAAATTGATTTATCTACTCAAACTTTTTAAATAAACATTGACTATTTGACTTGTAATCTGAACTATGTTTGATCTGATTGGTAAAGTTCACCATTCTAAATACTGTCAGATAGTTTTCTATCTTGATAGTTCTCTGGATAGTTTCACTCACGATCAACGACCTAAAGCGTCATGCATATATTTTTCTAAAAAGTCTATTTATTTGAATGGTGTAGTTATGAGGAATTCAAACTAGAGGAGTACGGTTAACATGAATTTTATTTTCTAGAAAGTTGACAAGACTTGAATCTCACATACGAAATATGAATCAATAGTCTTCTATAGTGATATCAAAATATGGACATCCTTCAAAAGACAGATATATCAGGAAGTTTGGAATGATTGTTCTTCTTCGGCTCGACACTCTCAGTAGACTTTTCAGAGTTTTCAGTTACATCGCACGGATCTAGCGTGGTTTTGATGAAGATTGAATCGTTTTTATCGACTTGAATCGTACTTTGCGGAACTTTCTCATCATTCAACTCAGGGAATACTTTTTGGATAAACTCTTCGAGAATTTCATAGGTCAGCTGCTTGTTGAGCTTTGGGTCTTGGAAGATTTCATAGATTTCTTCTACTTTTTCCTCAAAATCTCCCGGTAACATCTTGAAGAAGTCGTAGTTTTGAAAATCTTTTGGAAAAATGTAAGATATTAGTTCTTTCCGAGAGATTTCAGGCCAAAGAGACCTGGTCAAAATCCTAATTAAATAGAAACTTGAGCCTAGACTTGAGAATTTCTAAATCATGCGTAGGGTGGCCAATTTACGTAATGTAAATACAGATTATTGTAGGAATTTGCACGATTGTGCTCTCAAGATCAAGTCTCATTATTTAAAAGTTGACCAACTGATCGCAAGAGTTATTGCAAACAAAGAGAAGAAAAGTGAACGTAACACATTGTTACCAGATGGGGAAGCTAGCTATTTGCAGTGCACTATTATGTCTTCAACTTACCAAATGTGAGAGAAATATTCAACGATTTGCACAATGAGGGTATTCTCATGGAGAAAGTGACAGAAGCCTTATAACGAGGCCAACTAAGTTAAGCTAAGTGAAATGATCACCACGTTCGAATCGAAATATGTCAAGATTAAATCTACTTATGAAATGGATTCAAAAATCAGTGTTAGGAATCAAAGCTTATATACTTAAAAGGTTGAGCGCAAATGGTATTTCTGAAACAATTAACTTTAACAGAGCCTCTTTCAGTCCAGTAGATTATAGTCTTCTCCTTAACTGCCAACCAACCTCATGTTATGTAGAAAGAAGTTTCTCAATAATCAAATGCATAATAACATCACGAAGACACTTTACTCCTGAAAATGCAAAACATCCTTTATCAAGGCATGGGTTTTGACGAATAACTATTTTAATATATGCATTTGTTAAAAGTCATTGATCAGACTTATTTGTTTACGAAAAGAAACCTCAACTATATTTTGGATACTATACATTAGGGCACTGCTTTTTGATTTTACCTCTTTTAGATTGCGCATAACCGTAATCTAGACTTGAATTCATGAGGAACTGTGTATTAAATATTTATTCTAGGTGTTGGAAACAGGCCAAATCTTAAACCAAGATTTTCTCGACTACCTAAAGATTTTGTGAGAGATAGGAACAATATTTGGGAACTACATGATAAATGCTATCCTTTAGAAGAAACTTTCTCAATTAAAAGCCTCTTGTTAGGAAAATGTGACTGATGCGCGAGTTTAAAATTAGCCAGAATTTCGAAATCTAAATTTCGCTTATCTTTAGGAGCGGAATAATTTGCTTGAACAGAATATATATATACATATTAAATTGCGATAAAAGTCCCCAATGTATGATCAATATTTGCATCATATCATAATTTATCAACATTAAGAGCCATTGTCTTGTTACAAAAGGTGGAAAAATAATATTTGCCATAAAGGATAACTCTAATCAAGATTGCATAATAGAATTATGCGCAAATTTTATTTTCAAAATCACAGAATATCAAGAATTTTGACGTCACATTGAAAAGTACTTGGAAAGGATAAATTAGAGAGAGAGACTCTCATTTGCCAATATAATCTGTCAACTAAAAATGATGCTTGTGTGCGTAAGTCGTGTTATGACTTCAATTGACTTTGGTTTCTAATATTAGTTGACAGATTTTATTGGACACTTTCACTAATTTTTCCTAAAATTAATAATTGTATTACTTGATGATTTTTGTCTAAGTGAATGGAAACGTAAACTCCAAACCTACCTCTCGTGAGATTCTCAATACTAAATGCTACAACTTTGAATCTTTGAAAGTATTTTTAAATCTTGAGTAAGACACAGATCAGTGGAAACAATATCAGATATTCAATCTATCATTTTAAATTTTCTTGTTGACTTGTAAAATTTTTCTGGGGATGATTAATGGCATTTAATTCAAGGGGAAACTCTAATAAATGAAAAATGGAGGAAGATTTGAAATCTTATGGATACTTTTGGTTGCAACATCTGCTCATATTATAGGTCTTGAGGATTTGACATTAAAAAGTGTTAATCATAGATTTTTCTTTATGAAAACAGAAGACCCAAAAAACAGTAGCGAACAGGGTACAAAATAACTCTGTAAATTAATAAGGACTTATTTATGTTATAGATCAGGAGTGTAAGTACGTCATTCTGGATATTCATTGAAAATATACACAATTTTCGTGAAATGCAGTTCCTCAGTAATAGAGTTTCATGAATAAGAGAACATTTTATCGAATGTAGAGTGGACAGAATAAGAAAACAAATTAATTATTTCTCTACCCACGAAAAATAAACCATAAGAGTACATAACAATTACTGACTCATGTAACATGAGTCATGTTCAGAGAAACAAAGTTGAATTATGAAATTATTTATTCAGCCAATTCCATGCTTGTCAAGGATCAAAGAATATTATTCTAGAATTTCCGTGAAATATCACGTCCATTTCAGTGCGTATCCAAGAAGAAAAAATGTCGCGCAAAATTCAAATATTTTGAATTTTTAAAGTAGGATTGACCCTTGGCAAAATGAACGATTTTACCCTCAAATTCAAAGAACATCCTAATGCCTGATGCCTGGTCTCAGATGGTTCATAGTAATGCTATGCGATCCATACAACGTTTGTCGAATAGAGTTTTACAGTCAATTTTGTACAAGAACACATTTGAAATAATGTTCATTCATGTTCTAAATTTGGAATTGATTGAAGAGTCTATCCATCCAGCAAATGTAGAATTTGTATTTCATTATCAGATAAGCTCGCTCATATTAGTTTCACTACAAATGCTTGAATAGTTCAAAAATGATTCAAAATTGATTTAAAATATTATCAATTATGTATAAGCTATGTGATAACATTTTTTGCGTGCAGTGTTGTGAATTTAAACTGGTTTCAGGAAAAATGTAAAAATTGATAAAAATAGGATAGGAGGATAT
Source organism: Gyrodactylus salaris (assembly GCA_000715275.1). NCBI lineage: Eukaryota > Metazoa > Platyhelminthes > Monogenea > Gyrodactylidea > Gyrodactylidae > Gyrodactylus > Gyrodactylus salaris. The sequence continues at coordinate 6,361 of JJOG01004345.1, forward strand.
TAATAGATGAATTTAAACTATAGAAAGTCGTACTGTTTGCACTCAATGAGGTAAAATTAACAAAAATGTAAAGATCATTTGAAAGCTTTTTTATTGATCAATTTTCCTACTTGAAAAAACAACATTTTTGAGTTCAGCTTCATAAAATGCACATTGAGCACCAGATCTAAAAATACAAGTTTTCACAGTACGACTGTTTTAAACAGATTTGAGTCAATTCTACAAAAAATAATATTTAACCAAAATTTAGAAAATATCATGAATCATGATTAAGGTTAACAGAAGATTTCATCATTTTATTGGTAATGTTTTTTTATCCAAGAATTAATTTTAAAGTTTCTAAAGTACTTGGAAAGAAATTCGCATTTGCAATTTTCAATTCCTATGAAGAAATGTAAAAATATCTTTTTATTATAAAAAATTCAATTTATAACCGATAACCTCATAAACCTCATAGACCAAGCTTATCGTGTTTAACCATGTTTTTCAATTTTTTGAATAGTTAGCTCTTTTAAACCGAAAATGCCTCCAGTCTTAGTTATTTAAAATGTCAGATTGGTTCAGTCTTTTCACTGATTTCAAGCAAAACAACACTCTTTGATCTTGATATTATTGTCCTACTTTATTCGTCGATGACTATCAGATGTAAAACTCGTAAGAGAACAAAGCATTAATTCTTTTAACTCTTGTAAACCGTATGTCAATTGAAGAATAAGTAACCATTATTTTGGATTCCTCAACTTTTAAGATGAGAAAAGTTCTACTGTTTAATCATAATAATATTTTCTATATACCAAAATAACTATTAGACTTCTGTTTGATAACATTATTTCATAATCTCACATTGTGCAAACAAGTTATTTTGAAACATGTTCGTTGATAACGAAGGCAAATGTTGTATATAATTAATCAAAATATTCACGAGTTTCAAAGGAAAAAATAGACCATAATACAACGCTATTTTGTGTTATATAATCAGTAGTAAAATAGAAGTAAACGACAATATTCATTGTAGAATATCCAAGTGAAATCATACAAGATGCCATCCGGTAAAATAATCCTCTTTCTCAATTATTTGATATGAGAGGAATTTTTTTGACTCAAACTCTGACGATAAATAGTCTTTAAACAGAAATTAAAAAGAGGAAAGTAGATAGATCGAAACATAACTGGGAATATTTCTCAACATATTTCTAGTGAATTCTTCCTCATGAATGTATACGGTGAAGGAAAACTTATTCGGGTTGTTAAGACAAATTAAAATATGATATGTTTTGAGTACTGTAAAGTTGAAGGTGAATGCTGGATGAACTTGAGAGAGATTGACCAAAAGAGTAGACACTATATATTTATATACACGAACGAGGGTGATTTTATCGACGGAACCATGGTGTGTGATGTCGCCTTTTCATTTGTCAACCTATTCAAAGACAGCTGATACAGCTACAATGAATCAGTAATAATTTAACAGAATTTGGAAATCAAAAATCATTGGGAACTTGGCCAAAATAAGGAGTCTATGTGTCTGATGCATCGACCTGTAGATTTTTTCGTTAGACTTGGTTAATTACTGTCAATTTAAAATGGAGTAATTAAATTCATGAATCATATTCATCTCACATAAATTATGTGAAATTACGGAAAATGAGTAAAATATGTTACTAGTCTTAGAGTTCCTTCTAAATTTCTCCTTATCTAAGTCATATAGATACAAAGTTATAAATTCCAAACATGCAGGGACTTTTTATTATGAAAAAACAGTCAAAAAACCCTCCGCCACTATCCTAAATAAAATCTTTAATAATGAACACTTTGGATCGATATTCGATAGCCACATAGCGTCAATGGTTCCAATTATTTCAAAAATAAAATTCTGTGGATGGTTTTTAATTCATTAATAAAGGAAAAAGATTTTAGTTATGAGTCAGACTAATTATAGGGAGCCAATCAGAGAGTAATCTGGCCTATATATAAATGAAACAGAGTAGTGAGATATCCGGATTAATATGCGGTGACGAAGGGAGGACCTATACCCCTACAAATGTTTTCAATTTTCAAAAGACAACTGAAGAAGAGGATGATCAACCCATCCTCGAAACGTCTTGTCGCCAATCCCCATTATTATTATAATCCCCGATGGATGAATGAAAATTTGTTCTGTCAAATAAAAAATAATTTCCAAATAAAAAGTAATTTCAATACTGGGCATTCTCAACCAAACTTGATTATGATTATTCGAAATCTTGATGGCTATCGAATTAGATTTTCTACACAAAGGGGCTTTCCTCTTGGTCAGAGAATTCGTATTGCAAATACCGAATGCAAATAAATGTGAGCACTAAATTTCGTTTCGACCTGCATAAGGAAAGAGTAATTTGAAGAGAAAATATTTGCAACAAGTACTCCTCATGTGATGCAGTAGGTATTTTATTGGTTGGTGATTTTTTATAGGAAGAAAATTATAATAGGAAACTCAGAGGTCTCGATCCCACTCTCAACTGGTTAACGAAATGAAACTTGGACAATAAGTTTCGATTTTACTAGCTTTAATGGGAGTTTCCTAACAAGTAATACACTCATTAGTAGGTGTCTGAGGGAGTCATTGTTTTCATTGGTACTATAAGTCAATGCATATTCAAAGATAAACTTGGGAATCAGTAGATACTATATTTTGTCCGGACTCATCAGTACAGCTATCCCCGCTCCCTAACGACTGGGAGACGGATGAGTATTGTATGCTATAGACTGTAACCCAATCACCGTTAACTTATGGAATGAAAGCCTTGAAAAAGTATGAACGATGCACATTTGACTCATAGTAATAATATGACTGGTTAATCATCAATCCACAAAACTGATAGCTTATTAATCAAGAAAATTGCAATTAAAACTACTTCATTATAGTAACGCCATGTTTGAAAAGTATATACTTACATTTTATTTTCTCTCCCAATAGAAGTCTAGCAAGAATTTGGCGAGCCTCTTTATCCTTGTCAGATCTATTAAAGATGAATTGTTGTTATTGAGAAGAGATGAACTCAGGATGTTGTTTATGAACACTCTTGCAGAAAATATACATAGATTCTATAATGAACGAATTCTTCGGCCCTTGTACTCTCAACAGAGAGATTACCAAATTTGAGAAGTTTCACAAAAAGAATTTTTCCAAAAAAATAATTACAAAATAGAATATTCTGAAAACAATTCTGAGTATTCTACCTGAGATTGTATAGTACGAAATGAAAATGAATGGATGAGATTTTATCAAATTTTCAGAGGAGAGTTTACTGATCAGCGCGCATGATAAAATAATTGAGGAGAATGAAACGTGCATTCATTTTTATACAAACACCGTTGATATAATTCTAACATTTTTTCGATCTTTAGAGATGTTTGAAGAATATGGGATTGCACAAAATTATTTCTTGAACTAGTCAAAAATATGTAATGAATTCATGAAAGTAGAATAACGACTGTAGAAGTACATTATCAGATAAGCTCTCTCATAATTTCCCTACGAATTTTTCGTACACAATGAAGTAATTAACTCTTTTCTTCACCAATAACCAAAGCGCCAAAAATCGCAACATTTATACAATAGTATGCTATAGGACCTGATTAGAATATATATAAATGGGTTGTGTAGATGATTGTTCGCCAAGCCCTAATATATATCTTCCCTCATATGGCGTTGATTTGATTTGGAAAACCACTCATGTAAAACCAAATAGGGTTATACTCGGCCGTCATACTCAAATTCTAATTGAAAAGCCAACGAAGGATCTGAGTTTAATAATATTGGGGTTTATCATGAAACATGATTTTGGTTTTGGAGAGAGGTTAATGACACCCTCATTTCATGACCCAAGATAAGGGTCAATTTTCAAGTCTATATTAGAGTGAATCATGAATAGAATTACCGTCTCTTGATTCAGTTGTTTTCATTCTGAACAAGTCTTCTTTTAAATATGAGATTTAGAGCACATTTGAATAGGGCGGGTACTGGATGAATTACGTAATCAAATCAACCATATTTTTATTTTAATAACCTAATCTTGATTCTCTATGGACTCTATAAATGTATATTCTCCTCAAGATATTCTGTTAGTCTAAATCATTGAATGAATACGTTTTGAATTTTAATTTGATTACTGTCAAAATGCATTCATAGTTTTCCGTACAAGTTAATCATGAAATGTTGTTAAATTACTTTGAGTAGATTGAAATTATCTAAAGATAGTTGATTTAATAAAGGACCTCCACGCATTAGCAGAAGAAAAACTACAACCACGTAATTCAAATGTGCACAGAATCTCCTATTTAAAGAAGACTTCTTCGGAATGAAAACTAGAAGCTTTTGTACTTTTAACAGACATCCAAGTATCGAAAACATATTTCATGAATTGATTATCAGCTTGAATCTAACTCTTTCTAGCCAAGTTATATTTCGTAAACATTTGGGAAATAAATATCGCCTTTTTTAATATTAAGGATTTCACAATACTCAATATCGTAAGATTTTTATCAAAAACCGAATGTTTGTGGACGCATCTCTGAGAATTTATCCTAGATAGAATTTGTCAGAAAATATTTACTCTAAATGAAATGTAAATACAGTAGCTTTTCAGCTTCTTAATAGAGGAAAAAATACATTTCCTTTCTACAAAAGAGGATAAATACGGAAGATATAGCAAATAAGGGATGATCAATTCTAGATAATTAAACATAATTCGAAATTAGAACAAATTCTAGGAGAATTATTTTGAAGAATGTCTTTTGTATTTGCCTCACTAATTAAACTACAAAATTTTTAAAAGTTTTTCTATGCTTGGGCTAGGAGGAGTAAACGTATCAGGAAAAATAGGTTACAACTATCACTATTCCGTCGATTGGGAGTCCCTCGTTTCCATCTTCAATGATGTGCAAAGAAACTTTCATAATGTACCACCTATTTTTCCCGAGGTTAAATATAGAAATTTATTTAATGAAAATCTGTTACAATCATGACTCTCATTTAAATTTAAGTTTCGCGAAATATCAAAATAAAGCATAATAGGAACATATTTTTGTGAAAAGATTTAACTTGCATTAAAATTGGGTAAATATTTCCTGCTAAGAAATACTAATTGGTAACCAAGTGAGAATAATTGTCTTATTCTACAAACCAAAATATTGGTTGCTACAATAAAGGAAATTATGTCGTAAAAAATTGCATTTTTTTCATAATGGTTGGATTCACCCCTAAAAAGTTAAATTGAGACAAGGACTGGTCTTATGTTTAGAACTTTTCTTAGAAATAAGGGGTTATAATTGAAAGAAATTGTTGATCATTGAGGGAATAGAACCCAAATCATGTAGGGAATCATTCCCTACCATATAGGGAGTAAAACCATGCATAGATGTGAAAGCTTAAACATTTGGGATATAAGAGTAGTGTTAAAAATTCAACTTTCGAAAATGAAACCTAAAAGTCTTTGTACAAAAAATGTATTTGTAAAATGTAGTCATATTTCTAATTGCTTGCTGATTATACCAAATAGTTAGAAATTGAATTCACCAACGAACCAACTAGTGAATTCACCATGTAGACTCTAGAAAAATTAAATGCACATTTAGGAAATCTTGAGTATCTGGCAACGTAACTGCCTTCTCCTCAACCGAATTCAACAACTATTGCAAATCAAATGCTATAGAACTGAAAAACTCCCCTCCATTCTACCCTCAAGTGTAGTAACCATCAAAAGAACTCTACGTGAGCTGAATGGCAACAACAATGAAATCTACACTTTTCTATAGATCTTCAGAAACACATCAAAGAAAAAATTGAATCTAATGCTGAAATGATTTTCAATAGAAACCTCAGAACCAACCTTCTGAAACAGGTCGTCGAAAGAGAACAGAGACAGTCAAAATTTAAAGAGAACAGCCCACTATTATTTGTAGCCTTCAGCCGAAACAAAAATAAATGGGTCGAAGGAAAAATCGTAAAATCCAAAGGTTTGATCTATACCATCAAAGACCTGAATAGCAATTTAGTTATCAGGAATGAAAATCAAAGAAAGATTAAAGGATTCTAAATAAAACGAAAATAAAGAACTAAAAAATATGAGGTACCAAGAATATAGGTACCCAAACTACCCAAAGAGAAATTAAAGAAAGACAAGCACACAAAGAAGAACGATGAAGCAAGAGAAAGGAGTCCCATGAGAGAGAGAAAAGGTCAAGTTAAGAAAGAAGACCAAATAGAAAGTACCGAGATGGTTATTTTTTAATAAAAATGTTATGATTGATTTTAAAGAATATAACACAAATTAATAACATCTTTAAAAATAATTCACAACCTAAAAAAGGTGAGATGGTATTGCTATACCAGATACTTATAAATATAATATCTGATTCATATTATTATTACTACTAGAGACACAAAACATATTTTAAGACATGTTAATTCTTTAAAATCATCATGTTGGCTAGCAATTTTAGAGAAAATGATAGTTTGAGGAGCTCATGGAATCGTCACTCAGGTTGACGAGTTTTTCAGCATCTTTCGTCTTCAAGCGATCATCGAAGTAATTTTTAATATCCAGTTCGTCGTTTGGAAATTTTAGATTCTTGATCATCGGAATCGCTTCACGGATTGTAGCATCTTTTGATTCACGCTTTACTATGAGTTCCACAAATTTAAAATAGTTCTGCTTTATTTGATATAAATCACGACTGAGATTTTCATTTGATAATGCTTTCTTAGCATTTGATACTATGATTCCTTTGTTCGGACATGAATTCAGTATTTCTCGAACTTGAGGAATATACTCTCAGTAATAGAGAACTCTCAACTACGATGGGCTCTAAAGGATTACCAATTCTGGAGGGATGGTGTAGTGGATTGTTCCCCAAGTCCAATAATGTTCATTATAACCCCTCATGTGAACCCGAAGAGAGATAGACTCGGCTATGAGACTAAATTCTTTGGAAAAGATTTCCCTGTTCTTAACAGTCACAGCTTTCACTCATGCAATCAATTCATCAACACTTTTGTAATTTGATTTAATCTTCAATGCACAGTTGTGAAGGAAATGGGCAAGGCGTACGGTGCAGAACCTTGAGTATTTTACCAGATTTTTTCATATACCTGGTAGCATCTGATGTCAGTAAGAAGAAATTATTTCTGTCAGCATTAAAAACTTTAAACGTATCATCGATGAAATGAGTAACATTTTTTGAATCAAGCTTGTATCAAATCGTTTTACTTGGATTTTAACATCGTCAAATTAGAATTACATAATAATGTTTTGAATTGATAGTATATCCATCAACAATGAGAGAGACCTTATGATGATTTACGTAGTTCTTGCTCCGATCCATTTCAAATTCATAGAGAGTATCGACATTTTTTCTAGAAATTATAGGAATGTTGAATTCTTTGAAGAATTCTTCAGTTGTCTCGCTTCTTAATTACCAGAGAGAAAAGCCATTGTTGACGAACAACTTGGTTATAGAGTTCTTACTTTCCGAAGGATCGAAATGTAGAGCAAGTTGCTTGAAATTGTCAGTATTCGAACTCATCATGTTTTTCTTTGTAATTCTGAGAAGAATCTCTGAGAGAGATGGATTATAAACACAGAAATACTCCTTCAGCATCAAGAGCTATCAAGAATTCTCAATAAAACTCTAAAAATAATTCCAGATATAATTTTTGTACGATTTTTCACGATTTAGCCTAATAATCTTAAAATCAAGATTTTAACAAAAAAAACCCGCGTGCAAACTATTTCGCCCTTGATTTAGAGTGTTTAACTTTGAATTGAAGTTAACTGAAATCGTGAATTTTTATTGATTTTTCTCTAATTAGAATTTTGAAAAAACACTCAAGTTCACCTTTCATAGTTGATTGGGTAATTAAAATTATTTAAATTAAAAAGTGACTTAAAGGGACTTATTTTTTAAGAAGAAAAACCTAATTATTGAGTATTTGAAGTTATTTCAATAAAATTGAAAACTATACAAAAACTCGTAGATTCAGTTTCAAGGGGGAATTCTTTTGAAGATCATCTCATAAGTGAATCTGAGAATTAACTTTTTTAAGCATCAGACAAGGATAAACAGTAGAGGTATTCGGGTAACAGAAGAACTATACAGTATAATTTCACGAAGATTCTTAGTGAAATTATGAAGTCTTTGAAAAATTTGAAATTGTCGCTACATTTAAAAAATATTTTTTACCCCCAATAATAAGCTAGTGTAAATTATCTTAGCAACTGATCAAATTTGTAAAGATGTGAGAACTGGTTGTTATGCAAGATCTATTTTTGAAAAAAAAATCCCTTCTCAATTTTAATTTCTGTTTAATTATAAATTAAAATTTGACGTTATATCTGTCTTTAGATAAATATTTATATTTGAATGTTCGTGTTCTCACAAATAACCACAGGCAAAAGAAGTTTATTAAATTGATTTGAAGAAAGAAATTATCACAACCTATAGGAAATTATAAATTCGCAAAAAACCTTTTTTAAAAGCACGAAATTGGCAAAATTACTAAAAATTGCATTTGATCAATTTTTACGCAACAATTGAACATGGAGATCAAACTCAATCCTCAGATGTGAAACCCTCCTCCCCAATTATAAGCCCTCATATGATCTCGAATAGAGTAAGACTTGGCTATGAAACTCAATTCAAATAAAAAAGGATATTATTAAACTCCTCAAGTTTACTCTACCCTCTTTAAATACTTCTTAGACAATCAGGAGTTTGAAATTTTCAAATAACCATCCCCTCAACCTTCCCAAATAAAGATCACGCCGCAGATCTTACTCGAAGCGTTACCCTCACTAACTTCAATCAAAGATTTATTAAGACACATCTTGATATATTGATGTGTAGCTGGAACATGTACATGATAATTGTGCAATTAAATATATAATAACTTACCTATTGAAACTATTCTGTTGGAATATGGAATCTGAAATGGGAAAAAATATGTCTAGAAAATATCACATACAAATTAGAAGAAAGAGAACAGTTTTCGATTAGGACAGTATTATTATAATTTTCAATCATCAAAAAAATCTTGATGAATTAAATGAGCTTTCTATCTATTCTGAAGTAATCAAAGAGATGATGAATATTTCCTAATTCATCTGAATTATCAATTATTATTTAAAGATTGTGCCTAGTCTCTCCTCACTTTACCTAGTTATAGAATCAAAAAATATAGGCTGAAAAATAATAACACTTTGAAATTCATTAAACTCGAGATAGTAAACTTGTCAGCATCAAAAACAGATTTGGGATAAAAAGATTTTTAGATGTCGGTTCAGAAAATGTATTGATTTCCGGGGAAATTTTTTCAATCTCCTTCTACTACCCAGTAGGCAGAAAGGAAGTAATGTAGAATACACGTGAATCCCTCTCATTCAAGAGTCAGTCATGATTCACACAAATGAGTTAAAATAGCTTTCTAGAGAGAGAGCCACTCTTGGAATTAATAGAGATGATTTCCTCATTATTTGAGTGAAATAAATGAAGCATTACTAGAAGAGTCCTCTTCTTTTTTTCAAGTTCTCTAATCAGTTAAAGTTGCTTTCATGACGAGGATAATTAATCATTTGAAAAAAAAATGTTTCAAATAGTGAGATCCCTCTAAATAAAGATTCAGTAATAAATTCCGCATTCTTTTAAAGAGAACTGTTAACAAGGTTATCCTCCTTAAAAATTGTGATAACCAAAACCAGTGATGGTGTAGTAGATATACGATATTTTCTAAAATAACCTAGCATTTTGATTCTAAATTTATATTAAAAAAATATTTTATCCAATTTACTCATAATTGATGAGTCTTTAAATGTTCTACAATATATAAATGAGGATATTAACTCTTTTACACAGATTACTAACCTGATATTGAATTGAAAACGTTGTCTATCCCGTTCACTCTACAGGCAGTTCCAACGGCATTATTTATGATCCCCACTACGATCTCGTTGATGAAAACTGACAGGTAGGAATTCAAGTACATTAAAAGGTTCATCCAAAAGTCCCGAATAGCTGCAATGTTAAACGAGACTTCGGGGATGAATCTGGTCTTGAGAGCATTCAGGGTTATCTGAATAAAGTCTGTCAGGTTTGTGATTGATGATGTTGTCTTTTCGCACTTTTCCTAAAATACAAAACAGTCATTCAAAGAAGGAAACCGGTCCATTTCGAAAAAAATAGAATTTATTATTGAGAAATTTAATTTATAAATATTAAGCTCTTGATTTTCATTTGGATTTTTTTTTTTCTTGAATAAATTATAGTGGAATAATTACAATGGATTCAAAATTAAAATTTTTGAATGAAATCGTGAGGCGCAATCATATCTCTCATCATATCAAACTTTTGCTTGAATAAATCAACTTTCTTAAGATTATTTTTCCCTTTTGTGCACAGATGGTTTAAAAATATTTTTTCTCATAGAAGAATGGTATCTCAACTTGCTCAATCATTTCTATTGATTTCACATTCGAGTAGGATTTTTAATCAAATAGATTGGTTTCGTATCACTAAGGCTACCCAATGGTCTAAAATGGACTTTGGTTTATTTTGTTCGTTTATCAGTAAAAGCAAAGAAAAATTAGTTAAAATCTGCTTAGCCCTCTCGGTAGGAGATTTATAAATAGACTTTTTGGTCTTTTCCCCTCTCAATGGACTATTTCGGGACTATTTTCACAATGTCCATGGTTAAAAAGCGATATTTTATTCCAATTGAATCTCACCACTGAGTATCTATATCAACTATGAGGTGTTCAAGAGTTGCTGTGTAGTAAAACAAGCAGCATAATTTCGATTATCTTTTGGTCGCATAATTACCCAAGATAACAGATGTCAAATCTTTAAAAACTCTTGAATATCGAAATTTTAAAGTATTTTACTGCCATTTCTGTGATTCAGGTTTTAAAGGGGACAGAATTAGATAAGAAGATCAGCACGTTGGAATTTCAACCAACTTTAACTGATGTTGTGAGAAATATTTTCAAAAATGGGATATTTTTTGAATTATCGAAATATTTTTGGAAAATGTAAAAAAAATAATTATAATTATTTTTAGACTTTTTTCTAATTTATTAACGGACTAAAATAATTTTTATCAAGGGACTATTTTGGTAGCCCTACTTATCACACTACACATTTCGATCAAAAGAGTTATTATATTGTAAACAAAAATTGTCTTTATAAGGCTGAACAAGACATTGGCCATTTTCGTTTATCTAAGGTATTGTTTCCTAAATTATCTCTTTGGTATATGAGTTCAAGAGTCATGTTTGAAGCATCTATACTACCTGTTATGGATAAAGTTCCCTGCATTAGTTGAGTTTTCTGTACTTTGAAGTCTGCTGATTAATGTGTGAAAAATTGATATCGAAAATTTCTTTCTTCTCGGATATGGTTGAGGTCTAAAGAGAATAGATTTAATCCAAGAATTCTTCATATTATGATTAGGAACATAATTCTATTCTATTATTTCAATTCAAAAAAAATTAAAAAATTCTTTAGTAGTAAGCAGATTTGAATGTTCTTTATTGAATTCTAGAATTAATGTTCAATATGACAGGAAATTATTGTTCTCAATCATGAATATGAAGAAATCCTGGATTAAATCTACTCTATTAACCTTAATTTACAGTGAAACAACCGCCATTTTGCATTTTACTTCGTTTTGTAAAAGCTACAAAGAGAAAGAAATTTTTCGATATTTATTTGTCCCCCATGAATCAGTAGCCATCAAAGAATAGAAAACTAAGTTGGTGCATTGAATTGAAGAGAAAATATTTCTAACGGGTCACCCTAATAGTATCTAAAACTAAAAATAAATCCGAGACCTTTCAAATATCAGATTGAGTTTTTTCCCTTGTGTGCCTCAATAGTGAAATTGGGTTAATCTTCATAAAATGGTGTTTTGATTAGGAATCTGTTTTGAAGAAAGCTTACAAGTTTTCAAAATATTCGAGCACCTTTTCAGAATTTTCCCTCCTCACTTATTTATGCTTCTTAAAGCAACTTAATAATTTGTAATAACATTTTTGTATCGAGGCTATGTTGACTTTTTAACATGCATATACACTGTATAATATACAGTCCTTGGGCCTAATATTTTCCAGTGGCTTCAACTTTTCAGTTCAAAGGAGGAGACCAAAGTTAAATTTGAATTAACTAGAATTTCACCTTGTCACGTATGTTCATTAGCAGAAACAACGTAAAACATTCTTCTTTCTTGCACCCTATACTGTAGTATGCATTTGTGAACGTTATCACTTTATGGGGTCTGCGGCTGTGAAGTGAGGTCAAGAGAAGTATCCATAAATCGGGGGTAGACTGTGTCAGGAAAGATTTCGAAATAAACTTTTACTTTTTCCTTTGTGTAATGATAATAAATATTTGTTGTCCTATGTATAATGAAAATATCAATTGGTCAATCCTCTGTCTTGTGAAAACTTACTGTTACTAATGATGATAAAACAAATTTTCCCTGTCTCTCAATAATATAAGCCGATCTATTTTATGTGTTTCGATAATTAAAGATTAACTCCAATGTGTAATGATAGTACTCCTTGTTTTAATTTTCATGATTAATTATTGAATTTCATAATTTCTAATCCCAGTTATTTCTCATCGATTATAGCCTCTCTGGCCTAGCTTAACATCAAATCTTTGTCACGCTATATTACAAAGTAGATGGTAGCTAATTTCATTATATGTTGAAAACGACATAATTTATAATCAATTAAGCTAGTGTTTTCTTGTAGCACGAATATTGTTTATGTACAAATCTTTAAAAAGTTCATTGCATGATTCTAACGGATGCTACGCAATAAATGTTAAATTCCAGAATATCGTTTAGTAAGTTTATCAAATTCAGCGCAAATTCATAAGATCAACATATGCATTCAATAAAAACCACTGACATTTTAGGTGTTTAAAAAATGGAAAATTTAGATTTTTTTATCGATTTGTTTGTTGATCTTTTATTGATTTCTAAATGCTTTTAATTCGTTGTAGGCAACAGAATATTAAGTAAGTTAATCCTCACAAATAATCAGACATCAATTATGCTTCAGAATATACTTGAATAATAGTGTGAAAAAGAGAAGATTCACTATTATTTTTGTGTTGCAGTGAACGAAATCTCTATTGATTTTTAATGGGATTTTCAATAAAAAAATTCCTTATTGATGATTAAAGATAACCATTTGATATGCCCACCAGAGCAACACAAAGTCTATAAAGTCATTTTTTTTCTGGGGTCTATTTCCTAAAATATGATCAAATCTTCATAAGCTATAGATTAATTATTTCGTGTCTATTCCACTTTTAATCTTTGCCAAGAGCTTATTTATTACGATAGAAATTTCAAGATACGTAAATTATGAACGAGACACAGAAAACTAATGAACCTCCATTAAATTTACTGGAAACTTACTGATTCATTGAATGAACGGTAGCATATAACTAAGGATAATATTTATGATACTTTTTCATGAATAATACCTGTATAATTAATTCCAAAGATGCATAGTATCGGATGAATTCGGCAATCAGAAGGAATAAAGGATTGAGATCATACAAAAGAATACACATATTTTTATTGATTTCATGCATAACAACTGATACCAAGTTGGCAGACATAGAAATCAACTATTTGCATATTTTCTAACTACTCTCTCCAATATCGATCTTCAAAAGAGATCTCAAGAATGAAGGCACCGATATTCATTTTTATCATTGAAAAATTAAGGTTTATTCCTACTTTTTATTCTGAATAAGTCTACAAAGGAGCAATACGATAACGATAAGAAAATTGAACCCGATGAAGAGTAAAGACGGACTTTTTCTAAAATGCTCGACTCGAGATTTCTGTGGCTCGCTTTTCTATATTGAATTTTCTCATCGTATCAAATAAGCATTATTAAATGACAAAAATTTTGTAGTGTTCAAAATTCTCCCACTCTTTCGATAGCTGTACTCTGAATACACAAAAGATTAAACTAACGTTAAAGTTTCTAAATTGGACCTGATCAAGAGTAAAGCCGGCATTGTTCCAAAAGAGATTCGAATGTAGTCTATTTTGCAAGGAGTCCTTGAACAGGCTCTTCTTCGGCGTACTCTTATTCACAATTGAGCCCAAAGGGTCGTATTCATCTGTGTCCGGTTGGAAGAACTTCACCTCGATTGGCGTTTTTTCTGTATCCTCACAGGATTTACAGAGATAGAGTAGAAACTTTTCCAGATTTTGTCCCCTCTAAAAAAGTTCAATTAGTACTCGAAAAGTATATGCTCATTAGAGCGTATTGTAATGTTTGAGATGCAAGATTCTCTATTGTATACGGCTATATTCTGATGAGGTAATATTTATTCAGCTTCAAGAAAACATCTGAACTTCCACATGCAAATACAGTGAAATTTCTCTTGGAGTCTATTTCGTTCAACAGAAAACATAAAATAAAATCGAAAATCATTTTCCTTGTTAAATACTCAAGTCCCCTTCATTATCTCATCGTCGCAAAAGGGGGAATATAAAAGGTAAATTGCACACACAGTGTATTGTAAGCATGAAGGGAAGTCTTGTTTCAGCTTGTTTATTGCAATTTTTGGACAGACAGTAAAAGAAGTAGGAATTATTATGGAAAAAGCTTTGAGGTTCCCGTATGATCATGGATTAAAAGAGCAGAATTTTAAGTTCTCATTAGTAATCAAAAGTCACTATAGTAGCCACTCTTCAAAGAAGGAAATATTACTTATTTTTCAACTTTGACAAAATAACTAAAATAAATTTGATTTGTAGAGTGAAATGAAAAGATTAATTATATCATATGGAGAGTTATAATCCTTTTATAGGTTTCCTTCAATCTCGAGGAAACTACTGAGAAATGACGCTGCAATTTAGTGTCATAATAAGGGATACCAAATGCCCTTTTTATAAATTGATATGTTGTTAGTTAGCTCTCAAACACTCTTTAAAATCGACTCCCAGTTCATAGAAGTGCCCCTAAATGAATAAGCATTTGCCTTTTTTATGAAAAATTCCTATTGCGAAGAAACTCTTGTGTGACATGAATCATAGTCTCTGATTCGCTTAGTTTAGAAAGATTAGATTCTTAGATGCATTCGTCGAGTTTTTGCGTGTGTACAAACGTTATTTAGCCAATAAAATCACTTCTACTTCTGCGAACACATAGAAAAAATCCATAATATAGTTTGAAGATGATAGAATCCTCGTTCGGAGTAGACCCTGAAGTAGACTTGAAGTAGAATTTGAAGTAGACCCTGCTGGAGTTCAAGATTACCTGTTGAAAAGAATATCAAAGAATGATATCGAAGCCTTAATACAAAAAGAGAATATGAAGGTTTCTTTGCTGTATGTTTGTTAAACCACGTCGGCATGTATAGAAAGAAGATTTTCCCGTAAAAGGGACTATCTAGGAGATAACAAGCCCTTCACACCAGAGAAAAATCACATATTTCTTAATCTGAATGAAATAATTAGATTTTCTAAAGGCATATTAGAGATCAGCCTAACAACAAACTGGTTATCATTTTTACCTAACCATTTTAGAATCTTAGAGGTACTCATTATAGATATTTTTACATCAAATTCCTTGCACTAGATTTTCCTTCTAAACAGTAAATTATTTTCCCTATATAGACTATAGGCTATAGTGCTTTAATTGTTCATGTTACTTTTTCATTAAATCAACTCAAATCGCCCTGATGTTATAAGAAGGGGAAAATATGAGAAAATGATGCCAAAAATATATTTTTTCGCGTAGTAATGAAATGCGTCTCTCTAGGAACATCTTGGATATCTTTATTACATAATGTAATCACTGCGCATTTATAAGCTTGATTAAAAAATATTCTTGTTTAGCTTAAAAATCTTAGCTTACTATTGCACAAATTGGTGATAAGAGTCAAAAGAATGATATAATTAGATTCGAAAATAAAAAGAAACTGGCATTTTGGTAAGAAAAATTAGTGAGAATCAATCATTCCATATTATCAGTTAATTGTGATTATATTAATACAATTTTAGACATGTCGATCACTTGTATGACTAGAGGGAACCAAAATATATTTAAAGACTAATAGCATCGCAACAAAGTTTTACGACTTCTTGTCTATGTTTGGTCTGCAAGAGCTACTAATTTTTCAATCCAACGATCTTGGCTGAAAATAAGATTTGTTCTTCAATATTGAGTGAAGTGAGCTATTTTCGATAATTTGAATCTGAACCAAATTATTTTCCCCTGTAGTAACCCCAGTCTGGGGTGGTGGTTCGAGTCTCACAAAGGCCATCCCACAAGAGGAGTGAACTCGGCTAAAAACTTAATCCTCGAAATGAATTCACTTTGTAAATAGTTTCAAACTCTCCTTGCCCATGTGAACCCGAAGAGAGTTAGACTAGGATTTGAAACTCAATTCTTAGAAAAAAAGTTTATAAATATAATTTGCCTCGGTTTATATGTATATTTTATGTTTCTTAACACCAACAAAACCACCGACCCAGCCCAGCTGTTTAAAAATTTGAATTGAGACTATTAGATGCTTATTGAACAGAAATTACTATACCATTAGCAGAGAAATTCATTGAATTCAAAATGAATAGCTAAGAATTCATTTTTGATTTAATCCTGAGCTATTCTGATGATGCTTAAAGAAGACAAAACGCGTATGTGGCTGGTTATATAAACTTCTTTGTACTTCTGTTAAACTAAACGAAATAGTTGTTCAATTGAACTAAACTTCGAAAATGAGGCGATGATTTAGTGGCAAATTTTCGCCAAAATCATTTTAAGATTCCCTGTGATTATAAATCTCACTTCATTTCTTCTCAGCTTCATTTTGTCAGAATATGAGCAAGCTCGATTTTTATTGGTCAACAAAAAACAACCAATAAAAAAAGGACAAGTTATTCAGAAAAACGTACATATAATATTGTAAATTAAATATTTATTTTAGACATTGCATTATTTTACATTGAAAATGAAATTAATCATTTTAAATTTAGAATTAATTCAATTAGATCAGAGCTAATTAGTTTAAAAACATGTTCAATAATCAATTTTGATCAATTTTCTGGTTTAATAGATCATTTTTTAAACCAAATTTACGATTAATTTATAAATGAAATTCAAATTTGAAGATGCATATTGAGATTTGATTTTAGATTCAAGTTTGGGAGAAAATAAGAGATGAGAGCATGAATTCCTCATTCAAAATAAAACTAGATCCGTGCATTAATATTTACTCGGGGAGAAGTTGAACATGTTAATCGAGATATGGGAATCATGAAATCGTATTTATTACCACACATTTGGCAATAATCGAAAAGTTAACTTGTAATTATTGCCAAGTTATCTCAATAGAGAGTATCAGAATTATTTATATCAAAATATGCTTTTGGGTTAATTCGCAAGTGACTATTTTATTTCGCCTTCAAAAATTCATAACAAGGGATATCAGAAGAAGGCAATATTAGAAAAGAATATCCCAAAAACTCCCAAGTTCAATTGGAGGCTAGAATAATGACAGTAAATTTCTTGAGCAATCATTATTTGACATCGATAATCAATTTATTAGTAGGTTTTCATTCTAATTCACTCTTCTTTGGGATGAATTTAAGTTCCGATTTAGCCCATCATTAAAAATGTTTTCTTTCTCCTAATTATATAACTTGAGACTCTCGACTGACTCAATAAATTTCAGAGAGAATATTTTTCTATCTTTTAACATGAAGAAAAATTCAATTTTATTCTACCCTCGCTCTAGACAGTAGGAAAACCCGTACAAATGTATATTTAAGGAATGGAAATTTTACTTTTATGAGTTGGGCTCATCAAATTTATCTAGCGTGTTTATAAACGAAAAGGATAATTAATTTTTCTAAGGTTTCTTCTTGCCTGTGTTGGGAATTAATCCATATTTCCACAAATAGAAACAGCCCTACATTAAACAACAAGTGTAATGAAAAGTATCTCATAGATAAGTGTTTGAATATTACATAAAGCACTATTCTTGTTTACAAAAGAGTAAGACTTGTTTGTACCACGGTAGCGAGTAGCAAAGGGACCCCTTCTACTATGGAAATCATTTTTTGCCTTCCAGGATTTTCTTCAAACTTCCCTGTCTGTTAGATCTCGTCGTTATAACCGAATGGATTTTTCTTGTTAAAATATTTTTCGGTAGATTTACGCTTTTAACATAATAGTTGTACGAAATTTTGATCATTCTAGATATTTTTCGAGACTTGAAAGACATGAAAACTGCACATTTTTTCACATGTATATTTTAGCAATGAAGCTTTTCCCTCATAGATGTAGAAATCGTCCAGTTTCTTGAAAATACCTTTATTCCCCATTTAGTTGGCTTCTAGGGCAAGTATGAAATCATATATTTTCCGGCAATTCAATTTGAACATCTCAGAGAATTCTCTAATTTTGTACAGTCAGTCAGATAGGAAGGTTTCATCATTGTTTGCTGAAACCAAGAACAAAATCTATTTCGAGACATGAGACCGACTCTCGAACCAGCTTTAAATTCATATCTAATGAAATGCATCCTATTCTCATGAGGATTCCAAAAGATATCTTGACCTCCGATATATTCCTTGCTTGTGTTCGAAGGTTTTGAGTGACGTCTACGTTTGTTTTGAAGACGAGCTTTTCAATCATATTTGAGAGAAGAAAAATTTGTGGCTTTACACCTCGATCAATCTCCTCATACGAACTGTCAGTATAAGGAATAAGCACTAAAGAATATGTTCTTCTGGGCCTAGTCTCTCTATGTGTTAGGCCACTATCTATTACCTTATATTGCCGATAGGTCATATATGATTAATAACTTTCGAATTGTTTATCCTACAATTACCAACATTGCAAGGATTGTTAATAACGACTATTCGAATTCCCTAAGATAACAATTATTGTAAGAAAGCTATTAACATTTTAAACAATCTACAACTGACTTGCAAATAATCTAAAGGTGTGAAGGCTAGGTTGCAATAAAATTCACAGATGAAAGTATGTATCTCACTTTATTATGATTTTAATTGAGGCGTCGAAAGTGTTAACAATTGTTAATGTACTGAACATGTGCGGCCCTAGTGATCAGGTAGGGTGAATGAAAATATATGTTTAATAAATTATGAGGTAACAAAGTCAGGACCCATATTTCAGAGAGGGTTAAAGTTTTCTTTAAAATTCCTGCTTTGAATGAACTAGATTACATACAATGACTGGGGAAGATCAAATAATGGTGAAAAGAAAATCTTGACGTTAAAATTAAACAAATGGTCAATATCCTCATCCTATTACGCGAGGATTATCTCGGTGGGAATTATCGTTATAATTAAAGATGATTCTCCACATTTATAAATATCTCCTCCTATTTTTTATTGTCATTTTAGGTTCGAAGAGGATATTAGAAATCATCTCTTTTCCCTTAATCGATAATCTTGCTCTTTTCTTTAATTAGATATAAAGATATTGGTTTCACTCTGTTTTGTTATTTTTGATTTCGTACAATGAACCAACCTGATATTTTTATCTATAATAAATTCATATTTCACATCAAAATACTGAAAGAACGTACTTCTTTACTGAGCCTCATTGGTACTGACTTGACCAATTTACCGATGCCAATGTCAATTGGTAGAGTTGAAGTGAATTGATAATCAGAAGTCAGGAAGCTGAACACCAATTCTGACCCTTTGAGCACAGGCTCTTGAATGAGATACTTCAAGTACTGATCAAAGTGTGGTGTTTGGGAATCGAGAAACTCGATACTCTTCGTATGAAACGTCTTCTTAGTTGGGAGGGTTTTCTTGATGTTCGACCCGTGGAACTCTTGAAGCTTTTGTTCTAGTACGTAGAATTCACCATACTTTCGGTTCACTGTGGCTATCCTCTTGAAATCATTAGTTTTACCGATTCTTATAGATGTCTCGATGACAAAAGTGATATGCTTAGCTGGGACGATGATCGACTGACTCTCGTTGGCTCCCAGGGCCAGGGACGCCATTGGAAAATTGGCTAAAATTGAAATTTGTTAAAATCGAAAGGGGTTATTTTTTGGGAAATCCTAGTCTAAAAATTAAAAGAGATGTTTTCATAAAGCATCAAACATGTGTTGTTATTAAGAACCATGTTATAATATAACATTTTTATATAATCCGTCTGAAGAAAATTTATAGTTTATAATTAACAATAAGCAGATTGTTCATACTAGGTTATTTTTTGACTTAACAGAAAATAAATCAGTAAATGAACTTTATAGTCTATCATTGATAGATACTAGAGAAAAAATTTAATTTGGTAGAAATAATCAAAGATTTGATCTGAATATGAAAAAGTAAGCCTTTTAAATTGTTCGTGTGACGATCGTTGATCGACATTTCCAGTTTTAATAAAATCATGAAATGCGGAAGCTAAAAGACTGCTCTAATAATAAAGGGAAAAATGAATATCATTAGAGAAGATTCAATAATAGGCCGTTTTAAGTTTACAGAAAAGGCATATAAGAATTTCAATCGTGTCTTTTTAAAAGGGTTGAATACTAGTTTCATCTTTGTTTGATTCTAATCTACATTGTGAAATCAAGAGAATAATCTGTACTCTTATTGGTTAGGGGGGATTCTACAATCAGATCAATTTACTATGAAACAAAGATCGATGGTAAGATAAAACTGATATACCACAAGTATGAAAAGAGAGCTTTCGGAGATTACCGAAGACAAAGGCAAAAGATACAGAAAAATAGAATCCTGAGTTCCTTAAAATATTTTATTTGGCTCTTACAATACCAAAAATATATTTGATCAAAATATAATTATTTCCTGACTTCAATATTTTTATTTTCAAACAAACAACTCATAAATATGCTACGATTCTTCAAGTCCATTGAAATTTAATTTTTTCCACAAGCAGACTAGTAATAACCAATAGAATGAACCCTAACTCTTATTTATGAGATATTTCAGAATTCCCAGAGAGATTATCGTCTTTAGATCATTTTCTGTGTAGAAGATAATCTACATGGGAATTCTAGAACATCTCTTATTAAAAGAATTCAACAGCTTTGTGTAACTTGAGTAAACTAAAAGTTTACTAAACAATACATCGTTACGCCTTATTCAAAAAGAATACTCCGATAAAACTATGGATTTTCAAAATGTACTACTGAACAGGTATTTGTCTATGGAATAAATCTACTGTCTAAAAATCTTAATAAACTGAAATATTACGCTTGAATTATACAAATCTCAACGTCTTGTCAAATGTGGTTATCCAGAGAAATACAAATAACAGATGAAAGGACTTATGAAATATCAGATTTTGTGATTCTTCACTTCGAAAAAGTGGTGACAGAGTATATCACCCAAAAGATAAATAAACTTCGTAACGTTAAAGTTAAAATACAAATGAAATTTCGACAGCCATCATTCTAAAATTTAAACCGTATTTTATTTCATTCATTTACCCTGAACAATTTATATCTAGAAGAGAGAAACCTATCAGAATTAAGTTTTGAGTAATAATAAAAGTCTCTCGTAGCTCCTTTTAGAAATAAAACCTTTTTTCTGAATATATAATGAGTCAAAAAAATCCATTAGAAATCAGTTACTTAGGTCTCAAATAGTCCATTTCCTATAAAGAAATTTGAAAATCATGAAGTTAATTTTATTTAATCAATCAAAAGGTTTACTGTTTTTGAGATAATAAGCTTAACTTAACCAGATGAAACTTAAGTCAACACTGTTTACTTAAAGATATTTAGCCTTAAATACTATTTTTTTCGAATAAGGCTTATTCTATTCGATATCTGAATGAGCAAAATGAACCGGCATCACACTGATTCTGAATAGTCCATTTTGTTTCCGAAAAGACCAAATAGTTCATTTCTAAAATCTTACCCTAACACCCTACGAATTTTTTTCTCTTTTTTAAGCTTTCTAGTGCGTGTCTGATTCATAGAAAAAAAGTCAATTTTTGGGACTATGGTTACATGGTTAAAAAGTGATATTTTATTCCAATCGAACAACACTATCTCACCACTGGGTCTCTGTGTTAACTTTTAGGTGTTTAAGAGTTGATTCTTCATAAAGACCTTTCATTGGTTATCCAAAACCATCTCAGACTATTATATATAATTGAAACTATCTTTCGGTCACATAATTATGCCCGAAAAATGCACCAAAATAATTTTTATCAAGTTACTATTTGGCTAATCTTGAATACCTATTTTTTCTACTAATTTCTGACTATTTCGAATATGGAAAATAACTTTATGAAGACATGTAGTCAATCATTCCTGACCACTGGAATACTTTTAATATATTGAAGCCTCTTTGAATTTTTGTGGAAAATTTAACATGAATCAAAAGTCTTGATTTTCTATCAACATCCTATTCAACACACCAGGAGCACTAGATTATCTAAAAGCTTCTTCTCGTATTCCAAAAAATTGAAATATATTTTCGTACAAGTCTATGAGAAGAAGGAGAATGCTTGATTTGAAAACTAAGAAATCATAAGATATTAAAAAATTCTCAAGTTGTAGCGATCATTTTTGTTTCAAGTACATTAATCATCAATTCTACTTAGGAAATTCTCTAAAATCATATTGATAGGTCTCATGGGAAATAAGTTTTCACTTGAGATGAGGAATAGTAATTTTTCCATCTTCGTGTAACTATTTCTTTCAATGAAATATTATTTTCTTTCCTGTTCCTCTAATTCATTTTTTTTGGACTGAAATTTAACACGTTAAGATGTGTACTAATGGTAGGAATATCATATCTCAAATTCTCTCTAGGGAGAATGAAATGAGAAGATATCGTTTTTCAGATGAAAATTAATGTTTTCGTTTATAGTATCAACTATGAAATTAGAGACTAATCATGTTAATCTGATAACTACTGTCTCTTAAGAGAGATCAAGCTTTCCAAGTGTAGTTCATAGGATTATCAGATTAGAATAACATCAACAGATGACACTAAAATTAATAAACTGAGAATTTCGAAGTCGATGAGTCGGACTACGAGAATATTATTATTTTTAAACAAGTTGAACCTTTCCAAGCAATAGTATTCTATTGAATAATATCATTTATCAATAAGGGTGCTTGAGGGATCGTTATTTCTTTTTATAAATTCAGCCATGAATTTAAATTTCTTTGGAAATTCTGATAGCACAGCCAAATGTTCAGATCATCGCTACAAGCTGTATATACCATGTTACAAACTTCAAAAATATCAAACCTGACAGGTGCCTTACCAATAACGCCCCTACTTATTTCGATGATTTTATCAAACACAACTTCTGCATGTGATTGGCATATTGATTTTGGAGGCAAAAATTCTAGAATCTTCTTTCAATCCACCCTTAATCTTGATTAGATGCAAAATACAGGAATTATTAATGGTCAGGCGAATAAGTCTAACTTAAACAATTCAATAATCAGTGAAAGTAGATCATAGCCAGACATGTATGTTTCGTCCTTATCTCTTGAGCATGCCATAGGTGGGAATCGAATTGGCAAGCCAATGCACTATACCACTCTCACTGATTTTGATATTTATTGTTCTAGACGGCCCTTCCAATTCTAGACTCTTCTCCTCTATCTCAGAACGTGTAGCTTCTTTTACATAGGTTTTCTCAGCGTCTATACACGACATAGC
Organism: Gyrodactylus salaris; assembly: GCA_000715275.1. Taxonomy (NCBI): domain Eukaryota; kingdom Metazoa; phylum Platyhelminthes; class Monogenea; order Gyrodactylidea; family Gyrodactylidae; genus Gyrodactylus; species Gyrodactylus salaris. Next base: position 30,077 of record JJOG01004345.1, read on the forward strand.
TTTTCAGATTATAATAATTATTAAACTCAACATTATTTTTAATCAATTCTAGTGTACAAGCATCCCAAATAGGACAATTCCGATGATCCATCGAAGTACACACTACTGACGAATGACAAATTTTTCGGCCCCACATGATCTTGAATTATTAAACTCGATTGAGAACTACGTTGTCAGCAAATTCAACCCTCTAGTTATTACTTTAAACTCTCCTAAAGTTATGATAACGTCTTCATTGTTCCTTACATTCCTAACCCTAACTCGCAAGGCTCTACTCTGGGTCCTATTATTTTCGACTCTCCTTCTGGCCTCCTGTGCTCGATCTTCAAGGAGCAATCCAAGAAGTCTAGCAAACATCCTACGTTATGGTTCCGCTTACAGCCCTGGATTATCGAGACATTCAATTCCTCTTTTGTTGTCTTGCCTAATTTTTATGGCATGCGGAATGTTCTATACGAGGACCATATCCTATTATCTTTGTACCGACAATTGGATAGGATTTATAACTTCACGATTTGTGAGAATTTGAACAATTTTTCTGCTATATGAACATATACATTAGGTCTAAATACTTCTTGTATCCTCCCTAACCCTGTACAAATTCTATAATTTTTAAAATATATATTTCAGGAAAAATTAAATGAAATGCAATATACTAGTGTAGCCTAATTATAACGTATTTTTCGCAAAAATCAATAATCAAAAAAATACTTCAAATGTTATAAAATACAAGTTTCAACACAAAATTAGAGGAATCAAACATAAAAACACTCCTATCCATAAAAGTCACAAAAATAAATTTTTTTCATGTGCCTTTTCCATACTTTCCCCTCAATTAGTGGAAGCTATTCAGTTTAGCAATAAAAAATAAAGAAAAATATTTACACCCATAAAATTAGTTTATTGTGTCCACATGAAAGTCTCTAGACTTTTCACAATAATCATACAGAATTAAATGATTATATTTTTTCATAGCTGAATCTAACTTCTAAAATCGTAAACACGTAGACTTCTGTTAATAAAGTATGGTTTGTGAAAACAAGTTTAATCTTTTATGAATATTATACAATCTAATATATGGAATGGGGTTAGTTTGGAGGAATGTTCCCTAAATTCTAAGCTATGAATCCTCACAAGGTGTGGATTCGATTTCACTGGCCTCCCTCCCCATTAAGGGTCCTTCATTTGAATAGGAATTGGAAAT
>JJOG01004349.1:0-11824 GCA_000715275.1 Gyrodactylus salaris
GGAGTCATATCCAGGATCGGACGGAACTTGAGGTCATCTGTACCTTTGTGGACTTTGGGAAGGAGGTAGAGATATGCTGTGCCAGGTCCATTCGGCTTCATGTTTGCTGCTGTGGAGGGTTCCAGATAGCCTTTTTCCGCGAATGAATCGATCTTCCTCTGGACGGAGACGAGGAATTTTCTGGCTCGTTCTTTAGCCTTCTTTGGGTCTACTGGTCGGAATTTGTTTGGATCCTCGATCAGTTTCCTTCCTTTCTTGTAGTACTCATCCGCTTTCACTACAGCAACTCCGGTTCCTGTACAATAATTTAATATTTATATAATATTTCATCCAAATTTAAATAATGCTAATTTTTTTGTTATATATAATGACTGACCAGAGTAAATAATAAAAAGTGCGTTGAGTGTAAGAAAGTTTCTCTGTAATTCAATAATTTTTAAAAATTCTTATTTTTTTAAAGTTTTCTAATATTTCAGATTGATTCAGTCTTTTCGGTGATTGATTTTTTTGAAGGATTTAACAAAACTCTATCTTTTAAAGATCTTGCTGTTTATTGAAAGTTGATCCAAATAAATATTCATTTTAAGATGTAAACTAGCTCAAATTGATTATACATTTTGACCAAAATACTCTTGATTATTTATTATTATCGAGCTCAAGTCGACTCAAATCCTCTTTTAAAGTAGAAATGGTAGTGGAAAACGGAGTATTTCTAGTTACATGTTTTTCTCTTAAATAATAAGTCTCAAGTAAAAAATAGTTTTGTTATGATTTAATGTGTTTCTCCCATCGAATCTGTAAATCTTAATTAGTAATTATGTTGAGGGCAAAATTCACATAAAGGTAGAAAAAATGACGTTCATCAAATCATGACAAGAAATGAATATTTCTCCTGGTTCCCCAAAAGAAATAATGGAACTTACCCATATAGACGTACGTCATACGATCAATAGTTGAATGATAAGTTATGAGAATTCATAACTGTACCCCTCTCGTGACCTTAAGGGTAGCGGTTTCACATATGTAAAAATGGGCTCTTCATTTTAATTATATAAGAAATGTATTACATCCTTACATGACATTCATGGTTTTATCTCAGAAAGATATCTTTATCGCTTGATGTCAGAGGAAATTAGTTTCAATAATTTTAAAATCCTAGTGAGTTCAAATTTCAAAGATGAAAAAACTACTTCGAAAATTAATATATTTTTCTTATAATATGCATTTCGTCGGTTAATTTACAGAATTATAAACTCTGAATTCAGGATCAGTCATTATTAATGACTTATTATATTTTAATTATTAAAATTGAGACCCAATTTTTCAAATTTCAGGATAGATGAACATTTTCTGAGCTATGAAAGATTATGCTTCTTAAAACAAGAAAATTGAAATCAAAAAAATTCATATTTGCAATTTTCTAGAGATTAGAAACCGAAACATCAGTTTTTGATTGGATGAGAGATGAAAAGGTTTGAGTAGAGAAAGTACAACCAATCAGAGTAAAGCTTTCAGGAAGAGATTGATTTGATTTATGATTTTCCTAGCCTCAAAATCCTATGGCAAAAAGATAACGAATTTATTTCTCTGTTGTGTAACAGTAGTTTCTTTAGCTATAAAATTCAACCTTTTGCCTTGCATTCAACTGGTATGATATTAATTATAACACACATGAAACTTTATTGCTAACTCCAGATTTATTATAGATTCAAACAATTAAATTTCTTTTTTAGTTCAGATTATTCAAAGGATATTTTGATAAAGAAAAGGATATTTTCGGGTAAAACTGTGTCACAAGAACATAATATTTTATATGTACCACCGAATTCAGAGAGTATAAGTCTATACAGAAAAAGATTTTATATTTTTATTTAGGGGTATTATCATTAGTAATAGGAGATTTTTTTTAATTATTCAAACACATGGAATAGATCGGCATGAAGAAATATTTGTTTCTTTATCATTAGTCACAGTAATTTTTCACAAGACAGAGGATAGATCAAACGATATTTTCATTACACATAGGTAAATAAATATTTATTATCACTACACGTAAAAAAGAGTAAAATATTTTATTTGAAAATATCTTTCAGACATAGATCTTATAATGATATATTTTGGCCTACTCCGTTTTTAACTACTTCTCAATACCTTAATTCAGTTGGAATCAAGTTTTCAAAGTCGAAGGAAGAGGTGTAGTTATTTTTCAGACCGCTGATCTACATGAAATTCAATCATGCGTGAACAGGTGATCTGGTATGTCTTTTCTGCCGCAGCAAATCATAAAGCCAATAAATATTTCTCTTCGACCTTGAGCTATATTTGGCTGCAATTTTTGTGAAAATCTTAAAATGGAAAAATTCAGCGTTGGATTACCTTTGACACTCATCAGACATAAAATAGCGTATTCATGGTCAGCAGAAATAACTCGAAAAATGTCCCATCTACCGAAATACAATGGTTCCCCCTGCTCTCACATGATTGCCGCAATCAAATTCCACGGGGCTCAGGTAGAGAATTATGTTTCAGATCACTTTAAAATCAGTTGTAATATTTTAAATATCCTTCAATTTGATTAATTGTGAATCCAAAAATGCTATTTGGTTAGTCTTAATAGCCTACGTATTTATTTCATATTGAATAGGGGTGTTTGAATTACCCTTTTTTAGTTTTCTTATCTTGTCTGAGAATACTTCTATTCTTCTTACTCCTAGACTTAATAGACAACTGAAGAAGTTGATTTAACCACATTTGAAACGTCTCCTCGGTCTCCCTAAGATTCTTGAAAAAGGTGTTTTCAATCAAAATCCTTATTTTCTCCAATATGCCCAAATGCGTTGTGAATTCGATAATTGGCATCAATTAAAGACGCTCTAAGGTCAACTAATTCTGAAGCAAACTAAAACTTGTTTACTTGTGACAAGTTGTAGCCTACAAATTGTAGGGGATTAACTGTATTTTAATTTGAGATTAAATAACAACTCCGAATATACTCAGGACGTATATATAATCCCATACAGAGACTTGAGTGATATAAATTAAGGAACAATTATATCTTTAAATGTAATATGTCACAATATGATAATAGACACAATGCTCTCATAAAAATTGAGAATATTAGATAGATCTCTTTTCCCTTTTAATAATAGTTCATAGCGTGTCATAATGTTCTCATTCTGAATATGAGGAGATGTATATAAACTTTAAACTACAATGTGTCACCTTTGACTCAGGGAATCTACATAATTTTTGAAATTCGAGTTGCGTTCCATCTTCCCTCGAAATGTAGCTACAATGAGAAGAATATTGACCTCGCTATTAGAAGGAGGTGAGGTGGGGGGAGGTTTTAGGAAAAGAAGTAAAACCAGATGTTTGAAGAATTAATCTCTTCTCAAAGTGAATTCCTTTATGTCAATTTGAATGAATAAATAATCTTCTTTGAGAGAGAATTTAAGCAAACGGTGAGATTCGGGCGCGGGTCTACGGCTTAAAAGTCAGATTCTGCTGTCCTCCAACCTCAAGATGAGGTTACTGTGAAAATTCTCTCCTCTCTCTCTGCTCATTATAACCGGTAATGTGAACCCGAATAAAGCTAGATTTGGCAATGAAACTCAATTTCTAAGGAAAAGGTAATTTCGACTCAGATGTTTTCATTATTTTAACACCAATCTTTATTTAGAACTATTAGTAAGGCCTTAAAGTAACCATTCAGTTTTATTTAGAATCTAGCAGAGTGTGAAAACAGAGATTTTTTCATTTACTCTCTTGATTCGAAAAACAGAATTCCTAGTTCATAGTTCAACAGTGATTTCTTAGTTCAATTCTTATTCATTTGGTTGCTGGGTTCGCATATAAGGTACTCGGGAGGGCTTCTCCCCAACAAGCTGCCAAGGCATCGGGCTGGATGAAATATGGAGCTATAAATACCTCGTTCTCTACAAAACCGTTGATAATCGCTGACTCGAGATCGACATCATTGAGGTAGGGTTTGTTGTTAACTTTCTTGAGAGGCAAAATTCTGCTTTAAGAATGAGTCTAGCTCTTTTACAAACCAGAATAGTGATTTATATAATATTAAAACACATCTTTGTTAGATACTTCTCATAACATATCGTGTTTTAATCTTTTCATTTTAATTGCGTGAGTATGGACTATTGATTCCCAAGAAAGGCTTCAGAGGCTAATGAATGTTATTCAACATGTTTTACACACTTATCCTGAATAAAATGAACACAATTTCAGAATAGAAATAGTTTCTACGCGCAATTACACGATCGACTTCAATTTCAGAAAGACATGGAAACAAAACCAGACACTTAAAAAACCTATTCATTTGAAATTTCATTTAACGCTCAAAGAGAGAGCTTGTTTTGAGGGATGGAAGATTGTTCCCCAAGTCCTATAAATATGATATCTCATATAAGGCGTGTGTTCGATTCCCGTATCCTCTCTCCTCGAAACGAATTTACTTAGTTGATAGTTTCAAATCCTCCTTCCCCTTTTAACCCCTCATGTGGACCCGAAGAGAGTTAGAATCATCTATGAAACTCAATTCTAAGAAAAAAAATTAAAGCTTCGTAATTTGACAGTAATTAACAAAAATTAACGCAACACCTTGAATGTATTGAATATGTCGATGTGTGCAGCGTATTATTTCCTTATTGTGGCTAAGTACCCAATTATTTTGGATTACTGTTAAGTAAGTACTCTAAAAACGTATTCTTTGTGAAGGGCTACTATTTTTCATTTCGAACAAAGCTTCGTTAAAAATAAGAGCACATTAGAATTGAGTACTACCTGAAAAATTATGATTAAGTCCAGACATTTTTTTATTGTAGTAAATATTTCTTTAGAAATCTCTGACACTATATCCCAACCTACAATCTAGATCGTAAGAGAATTAAGAATCAAATATTGTGGATTTAATCAAACTTCTTCACGCAGCATCCAAGGAAAAACTTGACCCGCGCAATATGAATGTCCAGAACATGATTCAAGAGAGGATACTCGACGATTAACACAAGAAGCGTCAAAACCTTCAAGAAACTCCATTCAAAAATAATTTGAAATAAAAAAATTTTAAAGATAAATTGAAAATGTAAATTTTTTTATTGATATCCTGATGAGTCCAAAGAAGGTGAAAAATAGGCCTATATTGTTTGAAACTAATACAAGGATCTTAGATCCAAAAGTAATTCTCAATCTCATTAAATCAGTCCTTCTAACATATGTAAAAAATACCACAATATATGTGAAACTGGATATTGTTATGCCTATGGTTTAAAATGTTCGGATGCCCCCATTTTTCCGCATCCAGATTCGAAAGACTTTGGAAGGGAAATTTTAATATTTCATGAATTCTAATTATATTTCGGGAATGATTAAGGAATCAAATTGTCTCATGATTGTAGAGGATTATGATTCTATCTTTCTTATAAATATTGTTAAATTGAATTAAATATAGATTATAATTATCGAAAGTTGCGCAGTGATAACATAAAAAATGCAGTTCAAGTGCAGAGAGATTGATTTTTCCTATTTTATACAGTACAAGATTTTATTTTAAATCTGTCGAAACTTCTGCAGGTAGCTATTAGGAAAACATGACAAGTGCCTTACATTTATTCCCATTATTGTGTACATTGTTTAAGTTGTTAGAGGAAAATTAAATAAGTGTAGATTTTTTTGAGTCCTGTAAAGTAGATGGTGTATGCTGGATGGACTTGAGAGAGATTAACCAATGAGAGAGTGGTGTATACTTTATCGACTGAATCCTAGGATGTGAAAGCTTCTTTTTGACTCTTCAACCTTCTCAAATACAACTGAAGAGGTGTCAAAACCCCAGAGGTTCAATAAGGAAATGTATTCTATGAAAATGTATTTCAATCATATTCTAACGAATATATTCAAGACGTTGAACGTCTCTTGATTCGAATTAGGTCAACAAAAGTTGCTGATTTCTATTCCTCATCGGTCTTGTTTAAATTATAATTCAACAAACATTTCATTTTAACTTTTAATGGACGATTTTTTAAAGGGTTCAACTTTCAGTAGTTAGATTTGTATCTTGAGAATACTTAGCAAGAAGCTTGAGTCAAAAAAATTCGAATTTTATCACCAAATTGGAAATACTTTCATGTCTCACTTTATGATGGTCTCAATTTCGACTAACTGTATGATGACATTGTGTTTGCTGAAAAACCCTTTTCATACATTGATCAGTTTATGTAATGATTATTTTACGTCATTTTTTAAACATTGTACTGAATATGCTTGAGTTTGACTTTAAAACTTGATATTCGACCTTTCTTTGCTTAGTAAGTATGATTTGATAATGCTATGAGGGGTAAGATAATGTGTCATTTTGATTTTTTCCATGCGAATCGTGCTTGAAGAAAAATATTTTGGTAGACTTAATGTAATTATAAGATATAATTTCCAAAATAGCGAATATATTTCAGTTGGCTAAGAGATTATTTCAAAAGTTGATCGAATTCGAAAGAATTTCAAGAATAGCATCTATAGAGTTATTTCTTCCAGGGAAACTTTTCAATTTTCGGATCGTCCATTACAGTTGCAATTTTCAGTATTCGATCCTGCTCAATAAGGTCCTTAATATCATCCCAGTCAGAGTCAGAAGAATCTTCCGTCATTGTTCTAAATTACAAAATAACTCTTGAGTCGTTATAGCTGGCATGAGATGAACTCAAATCTTACGATTTAAAGGACAGTTTCCTCACAATTGTACCGACCTTCTTCATCTTCGGGATTAAACCCACTGTGGAGGTTGCGACACTCGAGGAAGCCCTATTCAGTAGCGTCGGTGTGGTTTGCGTCTTTCCAGTCACAGTTTCAATTTCTGTTTGATTCGATTTCTCGGCATTTCCGACAGGAATCTTGAAAGATTAGATATTCAACTTACGACGATTCCCTTTATTTTCGTCACAAAATATGTTGGCCTCAATTCGTTCTTCGTAAAGTATTCAATGGAATTTTTGAATTCTTTTCCCTTCTTGACTTTCTTAAATTTATTAGAGACTAAAAAAGAGTTTTATCATAAATCAGAACTGGCAAAGAGATTCATGCGATAAATTTAGACTGTTCTAACTTTACTTGCCTTGATATTTAATGCAAAGCTTGTCGTTGATTTCGGCTCGAAAGACCTTAAAACAGGCATACCGTAGTTCGGAAAGAGTCACTTCCTCAAAGTCCTTATCTATGGTCCAATGGAAAAAGTGCTCCCCACCAATATGCTCCTTAGAGTCATTGAACTCGGATGGAGCAATTAGACATATCCTTTTAGCCTCATTTTCTGTCTCCATTGTAGAGTCTCTGATAGCGAAAATAGTTTTAAATTTTAGATCTTCTATTTATAAAAAGGTCTTCTTTGTAAGTAAAGAGGAATTAGATATAAGAATGATACTTAGTCTATTTCATCATAATGCATGGAGTTTGACACACATAATGTTGAGGAATCAGTCTCTTGTGAAGAATTGTTGTGAGGAATTGTTAATTTTTAATCAATTTTTAGAAAATTATTGATTCCTGCAATAGACCAGGAAATTTCAGATTTCTTAGTTAAATTGAATACTACCTATTTTGTTTGCACTAAAATTTAGTATTTTAGATGAGCTGTCAGATGAAATATTCAAAATAGCCAAGAATATTATCATACCTCATTCTAATGGAAAAAGTATTATGAATCAAAAATGGGTTTCTATAAGACCTGTTCAATGATCGTACTCCGCTAGATGATAATATTTCAATCTTCCATCCATATCGTATGTCGATAATATCGAGGAAAAGCATAGTAGGTTAATTATAAAATCAGATATATTTTTGGAAAATTGTTTACATTCATTTTTTTCAAGCTTTAGAAATTTGATTAATTAACGCATAAAACGTTATTAATTCAAATAGTTGTTGGATGAATCAAACACGTACGCGTTTTCAATGTCGAGGGGTATCAATGACTCTCAAATTGTTTGTGTAATTTTAAATAAAGGTATTTTTAATCCAAGAATTGAGGATATGCGAGAAATCTAAAATATAATTTGTGAGATTTTCAGTAATTTTAATATAGATTACAGTCTCTTGATTCAGTGGAGTTAATCAAGCTCATTCATGTAGTATCCGAGGAAAAATCTAACCCACGTGATTCAAATTTGCAAATCTTATTTTCAACAATGACTTGCTCGGAATAAAAACAAGAACATGAATCAAGATAATCTACATTGGATAACCAAATGAGATGTTTTGGTCCCCTCTAAAGCGTTAATGATCTAAATATATTTTTAAATACAATAAAAAAAATTATATATATTGGTATGTCCTATAGTTTATGATAAATAAACAACATCTACACTTGTTATTAATATGAAAATTAAAACTCCACTTATTCATAATAACTTCAACTGGACTGTCCTATAGGTTGTAATAATTATGTCTACCCCTCCACTTGATTTTGATAATTACCCTAATTTAAGAAAAAATTGCTTCTTTTACAGTTCAAATACTTCAATCTCGGAGCTCATTTTTCTCAACTATTCAATTAAATATTATTTCGATGCATATTTATAAAAATCTCGAATTCAAAATAAAGAGTGAATAAGAATTAACATATTTCTAAGACGAAATCTTTATTAAACAGAATGAATTCTTTCTCGAAAATGTCCTCAATTGCGATCTGTCATCACACTATTAAAATGAGAATAGTTTTAAATCAAGAAGTATAGTACAAGTCAAACTTCCGAGAAGAATCCTCTTCTTGAGGGATTTAAGATTGAATTCGCTTATAAGGAGCCTCTTGTTATAACTAAAAATCTTGTCGATAAAGTTACAAAATTAACAAAACTTTATTCTCCAAAATTATTTTTTGATTGAAAATATAAAATGTTGGTAATGTTGGACCTTCTTGGTTCTGAATCGAAAAGAATACAAAGAATCATGACGCAATGTTTTAACTTATTTTAACACAATAATAAGAATTTATAGTCTTCTTATGTATTGTAGGCATATTGCATTGAATATGGGTTTCAAAAAGTTGAAAGTTCTATTCCTTGATCAGCCCGTGTGTTTTTCGTTAGAATTAGTTAGTTAATTTTCTAAAGATGCCTATTTTATTGCCTTTTTTCCTGAGAAAAAATACTATTTGTTAACGCCTTTTTCTGGTAGCCATAGTCATTGCTCTAATACGAAGCTGTAATTAAATTTATGAATCATATTCTTCTTGAATTATGAATTTTGCACGCCATGTTTTTCCTTGGATACGCATAGAAATGAAGGTCACAAGCTCAAAAGAGAATTAATTATCAATTATATTGTAAAATTGGAGTTGCTTAAAATAAAGATGCAGCGGAATCCGCTAATTGTTTATATGTACGACTTTTAGAAGAGATTCACTTGAATGTTTATTTTCTCTTAGATTTAACAAAATTTTAAACCGTTAGATAGATTTCCATCGAAAGAATACCTTGCAAGAGTTTGAGTCAAAAATTCGTCATATCTCAGTTCGTATCCAAGAAAATCACGTCGCGCCAGCTCTAAATAATTACATTGTAATTAATTGTATGAGTAAAATTATAATATACTAGCTACTCATGAGTAGAAACCTCATTCTTCCCAAAAATTATCCACATCTTTATAGATACTATCAAATTCCGGATTGATTCGCAGTAGTTTAGACACATTGATAACTTCAGTGGAGAATATTCCCTTAAGACCATCTGGACTCTTCCACTGAACACCTTGTGATTTTAGGATTGATCTTAGGATAAGCTCCAGACCATGAAGAAGACAAACGATTCTCACTAAACTCCTTTGTAGTTTATCCTCTAAAAGTGTGATTATGACTCCTAATCTTCCAGTATTTACATTGGTCCCATCACATAAAACTGCTTCAAGTGTATGCATCGACAGTGTTTCTACGAGAACATTGAATATACTTTCGGCAATATCCTCACTGCTTTTTGAATCAGGAGCAATGGAGCAGACAAACTTGTTCATAGGCAGAGCAATAATGCTGAAGAGTTCAACCTGTTTCGATTTATCTCTGTATTGCAGATGATTGACAACTTTGGCATCGAAAGCTAGGCATGTAATATTTTCCACATTTTCCTGATTATCTAACATTTTCTTCTTGTGATATTTTAGGAAGCCTTTGCCAAGAAAATCTGTTTCTGGATTCCCTTTATAATCCAACAGCATGTTTCCAGTAGAGTGAAGGTATCAACAGAAGTGTTTGTTCTAACAAGGGTTTTGATTCAAGGCTCAATTGTTTTCTTGGTTTGTGGACGAGGACTTCCACTTTGATCACTAAATACAAAGTTTGGCCGACAAGTTTTTCTACGTCTTCTAACCTGTTTTTCTTTATCAGTTGGCATAAACTCTCCCGAAGTTGAGATATTCAGCGACACTGCAGATTCGGAGAAAATATCCTGAACAATTGTTGAAATCAAAACATCATTCCTGCTGATAGATAGGCTATTTGGAAGATACATTTCTGGGAGAGAATTCCTATTTGTAACTTGTCTATAGAATTCGACTGTAACCAAATTATCTTCGAGCTGGCTTTTGAGAAATGCAACCTCATTCTTGTAGTAAGGTCTATCTTTATCACAAAGACATTTGTCTGTAAGTGCACATCCGCAAGCTGCTACATAGAAGACTTGACTATAAAGTTCATCAAAGCTTATGGAACTTTTATTGAGTTTTTTTCTCTTGCATTCCAATCGTTTGAATTTGGTGATGATTGAACGCATGGCAATTGTTCTGATTTCAAGGGATTCGTAGAACTCATGAATCCGATGACAGACCAGTTTCTTCAGAGGTTCTGCTAGATAACTGTCGTTCTGATTATCCTTTTTAGAAATTTCATGAAGGTAGGCAAAGTATACATCCCCATTGGTCATAAGATGATCATATGTGAACTCTTTGGCTTCGTCTCGATATATATTCTCTATCCTAGTTTTCTTTTTGTCTGGTTCATCTAAAATAATTCAAATTTCTTACCTTCAGCAAGAGATTCAGAATTCCTTTGATACATAGAGAAATAATAATTTTGAAATTATGGCTTGTTATAACAAATTAAACTTTTCCTTAGTATTATAATAAATTTAAACAAATATTCAAAAATAGTTTATAATTACATTAATTGTTGTTGTTGTTTGTAGATTTTATTATGCAAAAATAATTATCTGAATTGATTTAACATGAAAGGTAAATTTGTATCGATAGTTTCAAGCAGTTTCTTTGAAATAGATTTGACTGAACAGTCATTTGAATGGATCTGGTAATCTCTGGAATTGTAAATCACATTTTTGTAGATGCATTCGGTGATTCTTTCGTGACGGAAATCATATCCACCCGAGGCAGAATTGTTTGCAAAGTACTTGTTATACGTGGCAATTTGAGCTGCACGCCTTCGGAGCCATATTGGATCAAGTTTGGATATTTCGAGCAAACGTTTGTAGGATCTAATGAAAGGAAAAGTAAATGCAAGGAAATCTTTCTGGACCTTTTCGATTAGGTTTGATCTTTCCAATGAAATATCTATCAGCAGGTTGTGACCATATTCAAGGATAGGACGAACCATCTGCTTGAACGCGAAGATTCTCATCTCGGTTGTAGGAATGCCTTCCTCAGCATGAAGGTGAGGCGACGAGCAGAGTTAACTCTATTGAAAATGTGGACATCTAGATTAGATTTATTGTCGTATGCAACGCCAAGATCTTTCACCGCAGAACATTGCTTTGATAAAAGTTGGTGGTGAATGCTGATTTGGCTACCAGGCCGTCTGAACAACAGGACATTTGTCTTCTCATGG
>KL567051.1:0-11318 GCA_000715275.1 Gyrodactylus salaris
TTCATATACCATTTATCAGGTCGATCGGAAAAGTAATGTCATATTTTCAGCAAAAAAAACAAAATTTTTCTGAGTTATAGAATGTATTTATTCAACAAAAAAAGTCCACCTCTTTTTCAAATAATCTTTCCCATCTATCAGGAAGCTTTTCGATCCCTTTTACACAAAAGCTCGTTGATTGAGCAAAAAATATGAAGATAACCAGTTTTTGACCTCAAGACGTTTCGGGAGTGGTTAGATCATTCTCTTCTTCAGTTGTCTTTGAAAAGGTTGAAAAAGTCAAAAGGGCAGCATTCACATCCCAAGGCTCCGTCGATAAATCAAACTCGTTCTCGCACTAAATCGTCTACCCCACTCTCTCATTGGTCAATCTCTCTCAAGTTCATCCAGCATATACCATCTACTTTACAGGACTCAAAAACCAGTCTACTCTTCTTAATTTTTCCTAACAATTAAAAAGTTTTCCTAAGCCGTCAAGTTCTATTAAGAGACAGATTGCATAAAAATTACCAGAAAAAAATAAGAAAATATTATTATTTTTATCACAGATTTCGGTAATGTTATAACTAATGAAACCTTTTGTAGTTTAGGTTTTAGAAAGAATATTTTAGCGTATTTTCTAAGTGGAAGAATAAAAATTATTCTTTGATTATTGAGCAACGAGGAATAAAAAATTTTTTTCTTAGATAATGCTTGATTCTGATGGTATCTAAGCCCCCTACTTTCCAAGAAGATAAATTACTCAGGGGTTTGGCTATTTTCTATCGGCGAATGAGTTTATGGGGAGCATGGCTGGAGGCAGCCAAATTGTAAACTCGTCTGAAGAAGCTGGCGTTATTGTAAGAAAGGAAAACTCAGCGCAATAAAGGAGTATATTCTTAAAGATTTAACTGAATCAATCAGCTCCTACGTGTGATATTGAAAGAAGCTTTTCGAATCTTGAATGCATACTCAAACCTAAGATATTCAAATAAAAAATTTATTTCCTAAAAAAATAAAAGGAATTTTTCAAAGAATGTTTTTCACAATTTTGGAATATTATTTTTCGAAAAGGAATAGAATTCCATAAAAATTATAAATTTCTGGCAGCCCTGAGTCATTATTAATGACCAAATTAAACACTTTGACAAAAATATCCCTCAGAAGATACGAGCGCTCAAAGAGATTAGTGATATTCTTCACTAATTTCATTGGTCGATGTTAAAAAGCCAATAAAATTGGATGGCCTATGAAAATTTGTTAATGGTGAATTCTAGCTTCAAGGATTCAATTCAGAGGAGAAATAACAAAAAATAGCTGAGAAGCCTTCTTCTTGGCCAAAACACGAGAAAGAAATATGCAAATGAGGTTGTGACTAACGGTTTTGGCGAGAGAGTCTGAGTCGATAGTCTGTTGATTGCCTAGGGAGTGATTTCGATGGGAGAGATTGGCCTGCTGTTGTTGGCCGGCGCTCATGGGAGGCCCGAGGTTCTGTGGCTGCGACCGCATCTGCTGATGATGCTGTTGTATGCTGGTGGAGTATTGCTGGCTGGTCGGCTTCTGGGTCATCTGCTGAGGTGGGTACTTGGCAGAGGGTAGCTTCTGATTTGATAGTTGTTGCTGCATGAACTTGCTCTGTTGGGCCATTTGCTGTTGCATCTGGAATTGTTGGTTGGATTGGCCTAAGTAGAAGATCGTTATTAATGATCTATTTTTAAATTACCTACAGGCAGGGCTACCAAATGAATATTTTAGACAAAAATGCGAAAGCCTTCTCAGTTTTTCCTGGCGAATCTAATGGTGAGGTTTTTAATTTCATAGAGATGTCAGATAATAAATTGCTTTATTCATTTAAAATATAAGACTTTATAGATCGAAATAACAACCATTAGCATCAGTTGATTTTCTCTAACATTCTTCAAGTCAATTTATGCCTCGAGACTAGAAATTACCATCTTTCGAAGCAATATACTCATAAATAGCCTTTTTGACAGCAACATAATCTCTTAAGTTTTTCAGAGAAATATAATGTTGTAGAGACCTAAAAATATGATAATCGGATAAATGAAGATCTGGACTATAAGGAGGATGTGGTGAAACCTTTCCTCCTCTCGACTCCGTACATACACTCTTAATACTCTCTACCCTTTTCTTCCTATTCAGTACACTAAGCTCGTGCGTGAACCATTTGTTGTAATGATTGTGTGTACCTTTCACGCCTTAGTGTATGATGAATATATGAGGGGCTATGCCCTGTTAAACGAGACAGTTCTCAAAACTCTCAATTTTCCTGATATTGACTTCAAATATAGGTTTCGATTTTCAATTAAAGTGCATTCTATAGAATGGTTATTTTTTTAAGAGAGATTTAGGAGCGATATCAAAGTAAGACACAGGCGCTCACACTAAAAATGTATGGATTTTCTTTCTTGAAATACACCAACTAGATGGGACTACTCACCAGTTGTAATGCTGCCTCTGAAGCCCATTTGAGCAGGGGGGAGTAGTGAGTTCTGATTGGAGATGTTGGATGCGAGTCGGAGTGAATTTGAGATCATTCCAGCATTTGCAGAAGACGATTGAGAAGATGTACTCTGGCCACTCCTCTGCATTGTATTTGATGTCGGGTACATGGCTATTTGGCTCAATAGCGCCAGCTCCGACGGTGTTAATTGGTGGGGTTGCTTCATTAAACTCTCCAAGGCTCCCATGTCTGTTGGAGAGAAGAATATTTACATCATTTTTTGCGCAAAGAAACCTATAACATGTTCAATGGAAGCCTGCTGTTTACGAATATGATACAGAATGAACTAAATTTCTAAGCCCTGCCATTAGATAAGCAGAATAATTAGCCAAAAATTCACAAAGGAAAGTGAATAACACAAGCCTAAATACTTTCCACCAGAATACAACCCACATGACTTGGTCTGACTGTCGGTTTGTTGTGCAGAGGACTGAGGAATTTGATTCTTTTCGTGCACTGGGATTTGCGGCTTGTTCTCCATGACCGGTGGGCCGCGTTCATTATTGGAAAGGGCACCGCTCAACATCAGGGTGTTCATAATCTCTAGGAAAGCTGCATTGGAGTTGACATTCTTCGAATTCAACGATTGCTGAAAGACGTTCAAGGCTTGCGTGGAATTCATTTGCACCTGAGGACTAGGAGTGGTTTGCGTTGGACTCTGGATGGGAGGCTTCGTGGGAGCCTTTGAGCGATCGAATTGATTTGAAGAGCCGGGAGGCCCAAAAGGCCCAGTGTGTGCGTTAGCGAGAATCATCTCAGATTCACTGAAACGCAAAATTTTAATTATCAAAAGGACACTAAAAAGACTTATAACGTAATTTAAAAATACGTAACGGGGTCAAAAATACCTACCATTTATAAGAAACATATTTAATGCTCTAGTATTCTTTTGAAGAACACCATTCTTGGTATAAAAGTACTCACTGCTTAAGTTTAAGACGATTCTGAGATTCTTCATTTGCTATGAGCTTCAAGCGTTCAAATAATTCATTTCTCTTGTTCTTTAATTCTTGCAACTTTTGGCCAACCTCGGAGGCTTCCTGTTTAATCTTTTCGATGCATTGCTTATCCAACATTGCCTGTCGTCGTCTATCCTCACGTTCCAGCTTCAACTTGTTAAAATAAGCGTCGTGAAGATGGCGCTCTGATAAAAATTAGATAAGCTCTTAGATACCTTTTCGTTTATTCATTATGTACTTTTTGAGTTTTTGATACATGGCATGATTGAGTTTACTTCGCTCAAAATTGATTGACGTAGGCATTGTGACAGATGTAGATATAGTTAGAAAATAAAGTCAAGTTTCAAATAAATTCAAATGCTGTGATGACTATAACAAGGTCTGGTTGTACAACGTTGTTTTAATGTAATCAAATATTATTAATTTCCGAATTCAAATTTTCAGAGTGGATTCATCCGTGCAAGTAATTCGCTAAAATTCTCATTTAAAACGATAGTAAACCTTATGGATTTATTTTAAATTGGATAACCTCTTACAAAGCTATTTGAATTACAAACAATTTCACGTATTTCGGGATTTTTCTTCTAAAACTTCAAAAAGGTGAGTAATTTCATTTAAATGGCTTGATCTTTATGTGCTTCACTTTCATTTCTACTAAACTTTTTGAGAATCTTTGTTTTTTGCTCATTTTCAATTCTATTATTTATCTTGAGAGCCTTAAGTTATGGGGATTTATTTTTTTGGTGTATTTTTATTCGAAAATTGTCTTCTTTAATCATTTAGATTATGCGTTTAGGACAGACCCGTACATAGTTTAGAATTATCAGAAGGTATTATCTACTGAACATCAAAGGCGTTTCTATCAATAAAATAAGATTAAAAATTACTACTTGTGAGTAATTTGCTTATTATTTTAAATAATTAAAAGTTATTGGTCAATTTTATTAATAATTCTAAAAGTCAAGAAAGCGTTACTAATTACCATCAGTAATGAGCAGTTTGCGGATATCTATTTGAAATTTTTCAAAAAAAACTCAAATTTCAGCAGTAACACTATTCCATAGAAATCTGCTGAATAACTTGATATCTTAAGTTTTCATTGGTTCATTATTATTATGCATTGAATGTATTAAAAAACAGATACACTTTTCCTAGTCTCTACACCCTAGCAAGAATCTATGGCCTTGATCCATACAATTTTAACTATTTGGTAAAATTATCTCTCTTCATATCTGTTCTATTCTATTAATCTTTTTGAAATCTCCCTTCTTTTCCATATCGATTTAACTATAATTAGATGTAACATTATCGTTGTGTGTACAACCATTATTGCGAGAGAATTCACATAATTTTTCACTCTGTTTACTTCCCTTTTCCTGATTTCAACAATTTTGACATTCTTTCCATCACCGCCCTGTCTCTCTTTTGTGCACCTGATTTTATCGCATTTTGGTATTCTGTCATTGTCAAGACATTCCAGCTAATTATCCTGAAAGGTCACTTTAAACGGCCACACATTTCTGGCGCGTTTCTGCATCTTGAGCTTGGCTGTCTTGTGTTTTCCACGACACTTTCTTGGGTATTTCAATACAACGGATCCTTGAGTTGATGAATAAGCTCTCAGTCGTCAAGGTCGTTGTAGAGTGTGGCTTATGTAAACTAGCTAAAATCAACTAAATTAACTCAGATGGATTTTGATTGGCCCAATCTTGGAACTTGAAGAAATCTATAAAAAGTCGTAAAATCGTAAGATCATAGGTATCCTTAAAAAGTCACCTGATGTAGAATACTTTTTTGGGAAGCGGTCTATTGGTTGCCTTTTCCTAAAAACAGTTTGGATTAATTAAAAATCTAATTCAATTATTTTTCATTTTGATCAAATTTCGAAATACACTTGTTCAATCAATAATTCGTCCATTGCATCGAAGAAATTACATCCCATTGCAATTCTCGATAAGTAAGGAGACTAATTTAGATGCAATGTGTAAACAATACATTCTAGTTAAACGTTTTCCTTTTGTTATATTATATTACACAGAGATCTAGCTAGCCATATTTATCAGTCTCACACACTTTGTCTAATAAATTGATTCGGGCGAGAAATCACAAAAAATCATTTTTTTTATTTACAACATGTTTGTATATTTTTGTATCTTTTAAATATATAAAAAATCAAACAAAAATGAGGGCCGGGAATCGCATGGATTATGGATTACTTCCTGTCGAGTGTTTTTTTAATCATAAAAAATACTAATCATTTTCTTTAATAATAATCGTCGAAAAGAACAATTTGAAAGAAAACACACCACGCAGGCATATCCTCAACCTTGTGTGCATTTTATCATCCTTTTCATTAACGATTATATAATTCGAAAGGAGTCCCACAAGTAACGTGATTATTTTTGTAGTTTTTAGGTGTAGCAAAATTAGGAAAACAAAATTCTGAATTATATTTAGTTGTTTAATTATATTGTGGGGGCGTATTCTTTTCTCCATCTCACTTTGTAACGCTGGCTATTCAGTTACTTTCAACTGATCTTCACTATTGTTGTTATTATTCGGACTGCTGTCAGTTAGCTGGGACTGATACCATTCACGATTCTCCTCTAAAATGTCTAGAATGCCCTGCGATGAAGGGTGCACAAACTCACACCAGGTCTCCCACAACGGGTGTACAATGAAGTCTATAAAGCTGAGCTGTGTCTTCTCCACAGCCACCGAGCTCCGATCGCACATGGGACTTATGTCGATCTTTAGGTTGCGCTCTCGGTCCCCTTGTAGGAAGAACTCCTCCATGATTTTGTCTGTCCACTTTTTGTACAACTCCAGGGGCTTCGTGGGATTACTCAGGTCTGCGCAGTGGATCAGGTTCTGGAGGACCTATTTAAAAAATCTCTCTTTAACCTTGAGAATATCAAAATTTTGTCAACTTCAAACACCTAGACCGTGTAGGCTTTTCGTAGTTATTCTACCCAAAAACGTCTTTTCTTCGACTCGTTTCCGTAGTATTTCTCAGTGATCTCTATGGATTATTCCTCTTGAATTTTTACACAAGAAAATACCAAAGGCCCTTTGAGGGGTAGACATGAAATAGGCAATCCTCTTGTTCCAAAGCTTATTGATTGATTTTTAAGAGTCTACTCGAGACCAGGGAGAAAGTTCTGTGAAAAAACCAGATCAACTCAATTACTTTTTAAGAGCTATCAAATGAGAAAATCAAGCTTCAGAGTTTGTGCAACACTAGACCAGAATGGTTTACTTTACCTGTAATCGATCCGTGTAGTTATCCAGGTCCAAAAGGCCTGACCCGGAAATCTTCTTCGTCTCCACCATGGTCTTGAGGTCGGCTAGAAGGTTCATGTGCTTGGACATGTCTGTCGCTAGGACCAGTTCTATGATCATTCTTCGCAAACTCTGCTTTTGCTTCACTGCTAATCTCGCGAATATATCGCAGTCCTTGTTAAGCATGATCTTGAAAGCGATCGAGAGATGGTAGTTCTCCAACACCGAGGCGTCGTTGTACAATAGGGCCAGCTCGTGACCTAGAAATATATTATTAGAGTGATTACGTTCCCTTTTTATCATATTTAATTAAAAATTAACATCTTCTTATTACTGAAATTACCCTGCCATTCTGATCTGAGTTCCTGCTTCAAGAAGCTCAACCCAATAAATGCATAATAAAACCATGATTCTTTCTAATTTGCTCAGTTTGTAATTAAAATGAAATGTCTCAATGATCTCAAAATATTATCTTGAGCTTGTGATCCAGATTACTGATTTAAGATCTACGTGAAATGGGTTTTCCTATCAAGGGACCAATTATGGAAAGAGTTGATGTGATGAAAAATCTCACCAGAATTTATGAGGAACTGATTTGTCACTCCTGGATGACTGACGTCGTGAATTGCACATGAAAAGATGATGGCGAATAGTTCGAAATCAGTAAAAATATCCTGCAAGATGAAAGAAAAAAACATTAAAATCTCTTCTCATTAAATTAGATTTCAACAATTAGTAGAGCGTTTTCTTTCTACTTTTCTATAAAGGAGCAAGTTGGATAATTACTGCTTTCTTTGAATTTCCCAAACATCTTTTGGATAATTTCTCTCATTACCTTTCAAAGATGAGACAATCAAGCTCTCCTCCGATTGGTTCTTTTCTCTCTGCTCAACACCTTTCATCCAATCAAAATCTTCAAGAAATTCTGAGTGTACAATAGGACATATTTACTTTTCGATTTTTTGAGCTCAGTTTTTATTTGCATATTTCATATTTGCATACAGCTATGAGCTTCTGAGTAATGCACGAAATAGTTGAAATGAAACAATGAGAATTCTCCTCAGTCTTTTTTCTTAAATACATTTAAATGTACATACTAAGGAACAAGCCTCCTAAGATATCCGAAGTTCCCTAATAATAATTAAGGGATTTGATTAATCTTAAGGAAATTCTTTGACACGATCTCTTCTCGCTGCTAACGATGAAAGGGTCTTCAAATGGAGTATCTTCCAACTAATGGGGAAGTTTGGTCGGCTTTCAGATTTCATGGAACAAACTAAAATATGCCTAGACTTCAATCCCCATAGTCCATAGAGCTTCTATTCGACGTAACTTTATTGGAATGACCAATGAAAGATCTACAATGTACACTGTACATTCAATTTACAACATTCAATTTACTCACATCTAGCGTTTCAGCTAATAAAAGCACATGGCTCGATTGAGTGACATCTGCCGCGTGTATTGAATTATGATAAGGCACATTTGAATCGTAACTCTTCTCCAATTGGGTCACATAATTGATCATGACCAACGGGTCAATGTTTATCAATCGGAATAGGTTTCTTTGCTAATAGAACAATCGTCTTACATCGAAATAACCCGCTAAACAGTGTGCATGTTCGACGTAATAAAATGAAAAAAAAAATCTTGTAGCCTACTTGTTTTCTAGTCTTGAAAAGATGTAGATATTTCTTGAGTACAAAAAATATTCTGATTTCATTATCATCTCAATGATATACTGTTACAATTTCCTCTTATTACATAATACAGTAGAGAGTTATGAAAGATATTTTTTCTGTGTGTGTCTCCACAAATACTCCATAATCAATCGGTGGATTCTCGAAAATTTGAAGTTATATCTACTTGAGACAACGCTAATCGATCTCCGTCAATTCGAGATGGATTTTCTAATTTCTTTTAAAATATTCAAATGGAGGATTTCCCCTCTTTGATCTGAAGAACTTCCCTTTTCTAGTTCTAATTCTTGTTTTGTGCGAGAGTCTAATTAATACCATGAGAACATTATTGTCTTTTAATTTGCATAAATCTCCTCTTCTTTTTGCAATTCTGAAAGATTCTACAACTTTTAATGACTTCAGGCCCTATCTGGACTCTACTATTTTTTGTTCATGGCTCGTAGAAAGAGGATAACTCACTTTAAGAATTCTGTAAAATACTGTTGTTAGTGAAAAGCCAAAGGTCAGATCGTTAACTTTGAAAATATCCAATCCCCAATTATCCAGACCATCTTTCAGCAACTGTATTGGGATTTAAAAAGATTGATTAAATCAAACCTTTAATAACAAGAGTATATATTAGAATGGACCGGTTGAAATGAAGCTTCTTACATGTAGACACATTTCTCGTTATTCTGTATCTCGAAAGAGAATTCATAAATGCTAAAGCTCCAGGATCTAGGCTTGCAAAAGCAATCTATCCTAGTAAGAGAAACAAATATCACAAGCAAAAAGGATCAATAAGATCACAATCTTGGAATTCCAAACTATCAAGCCCATCTTCTCTCAACTTTTCTGCTCATTTTGAGTTTTTATAATTGGAGAAATCGATTAGTTGGCTTGAGACGAAAAAGTAATAAAAATTGTTCATTCGAATTTCACGCTAGATTTAATCCAATGCCATTTCCCACAACGTCTTCCCCCATTCTCATTAGAGCCAAAAGTACCTCTTTTATAATATACTCCATTCATTGAAATAAATCAATGAGTGCTGCCAACGCTAGACATGATAACAGATACCTGTCAGGGCCAATTCCCTACCAGAGATGGGAAATAACGTCATCTAACGTTAGTCACAGAGATAGATGGAAAGCAATTGAAATTCCATTCAATCGCTAACATTCTGCGCCCACAGTAGATAAATAAGATATCTAGATCAACGCATTTGAATAAACAAATGTGATCTGACAACAAAAGATGAATTCCAATGAATTGATAATTTCATCATCGTTTCCAATCAATACACTAGTTGGGAATTATTCTCAACTATTACAAAAGAGGAGGTAAATTGAAACCTTTTCATAGATGCATTTGCAGTGATTCCTCAATCAAGCATGACAAAGGAATCCTCGTTCAAATGTATAACAATTTACATTTGCTATAGTGAAATCATTCCTCTTGCTTAGTTGGTCATTGTACAAACACATGAAATCTAAGCATTGTGTGAATTTTTATGTCACTTTTCCAAATGTGATTTTCAAAGCTTTGGATTGATGTAATAAAATCCATATTTTAAGACACTACCAACTAAGCAGAATTTATGTTTTCTTCTTTCTTCGTCTAAATGTTCGACAAACTAAATTCACGTTATCAAGATCATAAATGTATCCTTTCATCTATGAAAAAAAAAAAATTCTTTCTTGTAGGAAAGTAAAAGTTTAATATTCTGTTTGCTCTGTGTGAAATTGAAATCGTAGTAATTAGAAATAAATATTCTCTTGGGATGTTTTGTTGTAGTTTGAATAAACAACCATATGAGATTTTAAAAACTATACCCCCATTTGAATCAAGAATTAACAAATCCCTTATGTGTTGTTGCTACGTGACACCCACCTCATCTAGCTGTCCTTCGTCCTTCACATCAACGCCATTTGGCGGTATCTTCCTCTCCGAAAGCTCTATCGTTTCGTTATCCTCCGCTGTTTCCTCTCTAGTATGCGTGGTCTTGTTGTGTATATTCATAGTGTTGAAGGTCTTGATGGTATTGGCCGGCTTCGGCTCCATTACCGAAGCTTCATCTTGCGTCACTTGTATGGAGAGGCTGGAAGCTGCCGTGTTGACCGTTGTCTTGACTTGATCGTTTTCCTCGTCGTAGTAATCGCTGTCATCTTCTTTATCTTCACTTTCTTTATCTGATGGAGAGATTTCAAATTAATTCTTTGTTATCTAATTACTTTCCCTCATTACTTGTCAGAAGAGGAATAGTGCTTTTGACAAGTGAGGAGTCTTTTCAAATTTCTCCAATTCAATTTTAATTATCTCAAATTTACATCAAACTTTTTCTTCGCCAAGTGTTGAATCACTTTTTAAATGGAAACTAGGGTGGTTTGAAATTTATTGAAACTCGAAAATCTTCAAAGACGGTTTACTACGGTTTTCAGTTAAAGTATAAGTAAACCAAAATATCCGCATATAATATTGGCATTTGAATTCTGTTCAGAGTTCTATTATGAAAAACCTATACTGCTTAGATTAAAGTTATTTAGAAAGAAAGACTGATAAAGCGAGTTTATTCTCCAAAATAATGCAATGATTTCGTAAAGAAACGTTAACTATTCGCGATATATATCTTAATTCGGCAGGTATAGTCCACTCAGTTTTGATGGTCTATCCCAACTCTGAATTGGATTTTCTAATAGTCGACTCATGTTAATAGATAATTTAATCTTTCAAATTTAAAGTTTCAAACATTGATATCTACACAATTTATAGAAATTTTACCTGTTTTTAAGTGAATGAATTATTCGAAAGTTGTAGAAAAGTATTTTGCTAATATATCGTAGTAGAAGAAAGCCGTATGTGATAGTTATAACGAAAGGGTTTATTTTAACTACA
>KL567051.1:11338-22836 GCA_000715275.1 Gyrodactylus salaris
GTATAGTCCACTCAGTTTTGATGGTCTATCCCAACTCTGAATTGGATTTTCTAATAGTCGACTCATGTTACTTCTTCGTTAGACAAGTTGGAATAGTATTCATGATGTGAAAAGATAATTTAATCTTTCAAATTTAAAGTTTCAAACATTGATATCTACACAATTTATAGAAATTTTACCTGTTTTTAAGTGAATGAATTATTCGAAAGTTGTAGAAAAGTATTTTGCTAATATATCGTAGTAGAAGAAAGCCGTATGTGATAGTTATAACGAAAGGGTTTATTTTAACTACACATTTCTTTTGATTCTGCCAAATTCAAACCGCCCCAATGGACACTATTAAGAAACTTCGATGTAGTTTTGAGGGATGGCGTAAAGGATTTTTCATATGGCGTGGGTTCGATTTCGATTGACTTTGTAAACCCTCCTTCCCCATTGTAAACCCTCATGTGAACTTGAAGAGATTTAGATTTGGCTATGAAACTCAATTTAAAGAAAGAAAATCAGTAGTTTTGATATCGAGTGATAATCTATAATGAAAATACCTCCCGCAAAGTAAGATGACTACAATTTCGCTACCTGACATAAATCTCATTATACGCAACACCAAATCCGATATAATCAAGAGTTTTTGTTGTTTCATTCTCTGAAAGATTCCCTCCCA
This sequence comes from Gyrodactylus salaris, assembly GCA_000715275.1. Lineage (NCBI taxonomy): Eukaryota > Metazoa > Platyhelminthes > Monogenea > Gyrodactylidea > Gyrodactylidae > Gyrodactylus > Gyrodactylus salaris. The sequence goes on from KL567051.1 coordinate 12,003, forward strand.
ATAGAATATTCGTTCATACCTCCATTCCGTTGTGCTACGCTGGAAGCATTATGTATGATTTGCATAATCTTTTCACTAGACATTTTTATTTCCTGAAGCAACAAACTGTATATTCCCCCTTGCTAGACAAGTTTCAGATTTAACATGGAGTGGATCGATAATTATCTGAAATGAGCATTAGAAATGTTTATCTCTGAGAATAATTATAAAATCAAACAAAACACTAATTAGTTACACAGTTGGATGTGAGTCTTTGTGAGATTGTTATCTCCATTTTCAACATTCTTCTTTAGTCAAAGGAATCTTTCTATTAAACATAAAGAGAACGCAGATTTGCATCACTTAGCCTTTACAATCACTAGCAAGGTAACTGCTTTACTTACCCAGAAATGTCTGAGAGATGTAATCTGAAATCTGCGCTGATGTTCGATCTGTCTGGGCGTAGTACTGACTTAGTTCCCTGTTGAGTAGCTTCTTGAACTAAAAGAAAATCCCTCGTTATCAAAACTTCTTTAGTCCAATCAAATTGAAGTAAGAAAAAGGAAGGTACTCTCATTGGTCGGAATTATTTTTACTTTGAATAACGAAAAAATAAAACTAAGGATATTCAGCCTTACGTGTGTGCCCCGAGATATAATTAATTTGTTTCTAGTAAGAATGAAATTAAATTTATCAAGCATATTCGTGTCTTCTCTTATCGAGAGCATTTGTGTCTGGTAATAATTTGCTTATCATTCATTTCGAATCATTCTGGTTTAAACACTGAGAAATCCATCCCTTTTTATGTTATCAATTCATTATCATTATTGATTTCCTCCTCAAAATCACTCTATGAAAATACATTCATCCATAAATGGAATAATGCAAGTTTCTCCCATTTGGATGTTTTCCATTGAATTATTTGTAAAAAGCAATACCATTGTTTAAGAATTTTGTCTCGAAAGTGCCTTATTTCTCTCATACATGATTAGGTAGCAATAATCTTTAATCTATAACATAAACATTGCGTATAACAGATAGGTTGCTGTTGAATATTTATCCAACTTACTTTGGTGGATGCCATATTTGAAACAGGACGCTTAGTTTGAATTGATTCCAGCTGTGATAGACACCATTCCAAGTCTTCCAGGGTCTCTAGTGCTGCCATATTATAATCCTCCGCTATATAAAGTGTTATAAGAAATTTCTAACGATTTTCATACTATTCTAGGGCATTAACTCGAGTTTGAAGTATGAATTAAATGTTAATCACGAGTCACGTGGTTGAGTGTTATTTCCGGCTAATTTTTTCAACACCCCCCCCCCCAACATGCTTTCAATCAAGGCACATGTTGAAGTTAACCATTCTCCCTTGAAATTTGAAATTCGAGACCTGTTATGTACAGGCGTCACAAACTACGCAACTTTTATTAGGTATCTTCTAGCGAACACACGTCTTAAGGATTCGTGTTAATACTTTTTCATAGTTTATTTTGTGCACCCTTTTTCATGTTGTAGGCCCACACTTGGTGGATTGAAGGGGAACTCTTCATGATTCAAGTAGAAAACAAAACACACACTTGGAGAGAGAGAGAGAGATCTAATGTCTAATTAAAATTTTTTTAGAAATATTTAAAGACTCACTTCCTGCTTCGATATTCTCCTCGGGGATATTGACTAATGACATTTGGTTATGGAAGACGGATCTATAATTGTAATAAATCCATAAAAATGTATACAGATGTTAATATGTAGTTTAGCAACTCTTGGTCCAAATTCAATCGACAAGAGTTACCCTTAAGGATGAGATTCACCCTCGGATGTCTTTACATTCATTTCTAAATCTTCAACAGATTGCACTTGGGATTTATTGACGGTTTAGTCTAAGTATATTCTAGTCCAATGGGTCTGTCTCTAAACTAGTACATTCTTGAGAATAAGGGTTTCTTCACATATTTCAACACTAAAAAGGTATCTGGGACATACTTCTTTTTATAAAATCTATAAAATCTCAACTTTTTCAATGATGAAAGCCAATAGCAGGAGAGCTGCATTTTCATTGGTTCAAATATTTTTGTAAAAAGATAAAAGAAACAAAATATTAAATTAGTCCATTGATAAAAGTGTAATTAATTATTGAATAAGCACGCTTGTTCACAATGCTATGCTAGATTTAGTGAAAAAAACGAGAACATGAAAACATGATGAATTTTATAAAAATCCTTTTTCATTATCGGATTATGGAATTTTGGATCAAGTTTTCAGAGTAATTTAATAAGCATTTTCAACGTTCCCTTTTGATCTATTAATATACCCCCGAAAATTAATAGGATTTCTCTCTTAGACTAATTCAAATGAAAACTTGGATAAAGTTATTTTTAAATATCAAAATTCAAACATCAAATGATCACTGTTTCTTGTCGATCAATAATCTTCTCATTGGTGCCTTTTTGATCGACTTAAACTGCGTAGAAATTCTTTTGAAACACCCATTTTTATGGATGATTCTCACATATATTGAAAACCACACAAAAAATGCATTTCGAAGCTTCTGACCTGTTACCTCCAATATCAAGTCATATTCGACCGTTACGGATTGGATTCTATGAAGAAGTTTCTACACAGAAAATGATTATACATCTCTTGAATCATGCATTAAAAAATCAGTGATGTGGTATCAAGTATTAATGAGAAGATTACGAATTATTTAAAAATCCTAAAAAACACTTTAGAGTTGAGTCACAGAGGAAACAAATCAATATCTCTAGCTAATTAGCGTGAATATATATATTCAGGAGCCTTCCAGCCAATGGGATACGGAATTCTTTTGAATTCAATTACCAAATTTTTCCCTTGATCGATTTGGAGCTATCCAACCGAATCAAAAATATATTTTTCTCTTCAATCTCCAAATATCTACCTGGCGTTCTCTTTTGAGACTAGCTGATTTCCCAGAACCTTCTTCGCATACAGCTTTGGGGTGCAATCGAAAATTCGGTGTTTAATGTGACATCTTGTCTGCTATTCTTTTCATGACATTATTATTTCTTCCAAATTTTACAAAAGATTACCAGAACTAGAGAAAGATTAAGCTTTGCATTATTCATTTTCGTCTTGAATCGATATTTAGTTCTGTGGATGTGAAAAATCTCAGAATTAGAAATATTCATTGATAATAAAATAGATTTTCATTCAATTTACATGTTCCCAGAGGGATATTTTTTTCCAGAGGATTAAAAAATACCCCTTTTTTCCATTTCAAACTGAAATTCTTATTATTAGTCCTATTTGGGTATAATTATGATTTTCAGCAATTTATCAAGATATTATAGTTTTGTTGTGATGTGATTTTCAACAAGTATTGGCCGGAAAAATTCAAATATTTCCATACATGCCGCTAGGATGTTAGATTCGAATCTTTTTTCTACCGTCTACTTGTGAGTATTTGGTGGAGGTTATGACTCAGAGGTTACTTTGTCTTGTGGGTAGGTTTTGAAACCTGTCATTTAGAGAACACAAATTTCGAGCAATGTTTTTTTCCCTGTCTAGACTTCTGGTTGGTTGAGATCGTTAATGTGGATTATTAATATTCGGCATCGTCTTATTTCGAAGCCGTTAGTTAATTTTTAACAAAAATTGCAAATGGTTTAACAAAATGTTTGTGTTTACATAAATCTGGTTTACATTCTTGAAGCAATAAATACGAGCTTCCGCTATCCTCAGGGACATTAATTCAGTTTTTTTATAAGAAATATTATCGAAAATTATCATCATACCTAGATTCATGTTGGAATTTATAATGCCATCTAGGATACTAGATTCAGGAGATTCCAAGGTGTTCATTCGCTCTATCAATGAACCCTCTGCGTTTTTGGCTTATACATTTACTGCGACATTTGCATTCATATTGATATTGTATCTTTAAAAACAGGTTTATCTTCAACAGGGATTTCTTTTTTCTGTCTAATCATTATTATAATTTCAAACTTATATTATAAGAATTGATGATCAATTTTTCAACCATGGGCACCCCTTATTAGTAGCATCATAACAGGGATAAAAGAACTCGTATAACGAGTTTCACTTGTAATCGATCAATTGCAATCAATATTAAGGAAAACAATTGAAAGTAAAAATAATCATTTTTAGACATTGAAATCTTAAACAGTAATGTTTACAGAAGGAAAACATATACGTGTAGACTCTTACATTATGATAGTTTTTCTCTTGCTTATCACGTAAAAGGTCTCAGGAAGGATAAAAAAGTATCTGCCTCTAGTTACCACTGTGACAAGATGGTGAATACAGTTACTAAAATGTCTGACCCTAGGGAAAAAATAACTGATAATTACTCCCAAAAAGAGTGTTCACCTCACTTCCTTTCAATTTTGTTCAAAATTTTCAAACCAAAACCTCAATACCTGAATTTTTAATAGTCTGTTCTAATTATTATTTTTATACTCAATCATTTTTTCTCAACTGATCAATTACTCCTTTCTAGTCTCACAAGGTTCTTGCAAAACAATGATGTTTCAACATCTCTTGCCCTCTCTCCTGAAATGATGAAACAACTCATAATAAAATGAATCATTTCGAAAAAAAGTAATCAAACAGTTTGATTAATTAAATCTTTAACTATCCTCGATTTAACTGCTATATCGATTTCAAAGAAAGTTATACGTCTAATTGAAGCAATAGGAAATATAATCTTTCTCACTAAATACATCTCACGATTTTGATAGCTTACATTATGATTCATTTAGTCAAAACGAAAAGGTCTTACAAGATTATTGCCTCAATCTGCAATTAATATTTCATGTTATTCTAATCGGTAATCTTCTAACCGTTTTACACACGGGTATATGCGTTAACATTTATCAAAAGATTTTGATCAACATTTTTCCACACGGTGTGCATTATTCAGAATCTCGCATGTGTTAAGTCGAAAATATAAAAATTTACCAAAACCATAAAATATTATTTTTACTGCTAAAACCAAAAATTTCGATTTTTCAATAAAAATTGTTTATATGTATGATTTTATTTAGAATTGAGAGCGCTTTTAAAATATCGCATTTTTTTCTCAATTACCCACCTCTGCTATAAAACCGATATATTTAACTAAATTTCACTCACTCAGATTTACTTGTGGCCCCAGTCAGCTTGATAAACATCATGCGAACCTTCCTCAGGCTAACCAGAACCTGAGCGAACGGCGTGAATATGAGACTGTCATTGGTGAATCTAGAGAGTTGTGAGTTCATTTTATCATTCATTGGGTCAGAGTTGTTATTTCTATTCGTCGAAGAGCGTACAATCATCGAACCCCTACGCATTGGAAACCGATTTGAGTAATTAGGTTGCACAGAGTCGTTTTTCGTGATCCAACTGTTAGTGGTACGATACCTGAACGACACTGAGCTGTAGGGCTTCTTGTTCAAGCGGACCCCGCCGGAACTCATTATCGACTTTGTCTCACTCTCCAAGTTGCGCATCACCACCGGCTCTTCCTTCAAGACCGGCTCGGCACTTGTCACGTAGACCTCGTGTTTTATTGGGCAAACAGTTAGGCTATTGTCCCTCTTCTTCTGACATGGATGGTTCATTAACAGATCTACCGAGTTCCTCTTCTTCTGCTCATAAATTTCATCCTTTTCCTTGCACCTGAATGTACAACCGCAAAGAATCTTCTTCATTATCTTTCTCATACCCCGGTAAGATGTGTCATGACTTCGGTGAGTAGGCAATGGAGTTGTTTATAAATCACGCATTCCTTCCACTGTCTAGTTGATGAAGGAAATGTATCAATGGAATAATCTTTGATGATTTCATCTCTCTCCATCCAGCCAATGATTTCTAAGCATTCCCATTGGTGCGACTCTCTCTCTCCACTTGAACAATTTCACTTTTCAAGAACAAAAATAATCTCTCTATATGCCTCCCTTGTAACTACAGAAAAGGATCTCGTACTTTTTGATCCAGGATCAAAAAATGCTGACCTCTCTTTATTCTGCGCCAACATTACTGCCTAGCGAAGAGAAAAAGAAGATGCTATAACTATTGATCCCAAAAGACATGAGATACATACAGGGGTTCAATTAGGCTGGCTTTCTTCCAAAGTTTACGAGCGAAAGTCTTTCGATGTAAAGACAAAACAAATGTAACACTTTTCCCCCTATAAAATGATCAATATTTAATGATGAGGACGCTCTCATGTTGGTTTGTATATTATCTCGCTCGATGCTACACTTAGAAGAGGATATAGAATGAAGTACTTGTGATACAAACTATTTGTCATGCATGGAAGATGATTAATCGCATAGAGTTCTTGCTACAACTCTGTATGAACTAGAAATGCATCGATCCTCCTGTTAAGAAAAATGCACTATATAAATGGATATACAACCAGAATTGAGATCATAAACCCTTTTTTTATGGAATTGTAATGAAGTATAAAATTTATTACGTCTGTAATACTCTCTGAAACCTTGTTATTTCATCAGACCTAAAAATCGTTAATTATGTATCGTTAATGTGAGGAAAATCTATCAAAGAATACTTTCATATCAATTTTGACGCAATAGGAGAATTTTCCTCGTGATTGACTGAAGAGAAATGAATTGATGATAATCAGATGCAACAGAGGAGTATGTAGGATGCTCTAAGACTTTGATTCCGAGTCGAAAAGTTTTCGTTTTTCCCTCTGCAAAACACAAGGTGTGAGACATTTAATTGTTGAAGCCATCTGTTCAGTCATTCATTTCTTCCAATTTATCAACTTTTAAGACTGGAGCAGGAGGTCTTTTTGTCCTCGACTCGAGAGAGAGATTATCGCATCTTTGAAGCGTGAATACATGTCGTTTACGGAACCTTTTGATATACCCTTCAATCTGAATTCCTTTATTGTTTTTTAGGAAGCTTTTTAAGGGGTGTCCTAGATCAAACTGTCGAGGTACAATAAAATTGCACACAAAACTTCTTTAAAATATTTTTTAATCTAATACAAAACCTGTTTTCATCTTAAATTCGAGTCATTTTCGTGTTGAGAAAAGAAAATAGACTTACATTTCTGAAACTGGATTATGCGTCTTCCGGTACGAAGAGGGAGCGATAGATCCCGTCCTCGATCTGTGCTTTGGGAACTCGATAGTCAGTTCTGATTTTCTGACACTAAATAATTATCAATTTTAATTTTAAAAAGTCTCGATTTATCTGATTAATCAAACCTATCAATCTGAGCGGAAATCTTCTGAAGATAATCAGAATTTTTAATTCGATTTAGACAAGCGATTTCCCGCTAAAAAGAGCCAAAGTTCTTTTTTTATGTCTAATAGAATCTTGCTTGGTTAAAACTATGAGGGGTCTTGTCATCACCTTGAACTTTGCGATTGATTTCAAGGGCTTGCTAGATTCTAAGCAGAGTTTTTGAGGTCAAGAAAAAGTGACACACACATAAATCCTTCAGAGCTTTTGAATCGTTATTTATAAGATGGGTTTCAAGAGATGTATATATCATCAGGAGGGGCAAAAAATCCACTACTTGACGCTTTGAAGAAGGAAAAATCAAATCAATTTATTTAAAGTGGGCAATCAAGTGTTATTTCCCTAGGAACTGACAAGATGAAATATCACAGTAGTACCTTCAGGTATAGATGCGAATGATTCTCGGCACTGGCCATACTGATTATTAGAGCATATTTAACATTCTTCTATCAAGTTGATAATAGATAAATATCTTGGTTTATTAGTTAGAAAAGCATATGTTACCTTTAAAGTGGAAGCCTTGTTAATGTGCACACTCTCAAGCTTGCTCGTCTTCATTCAAATTAACTTAAAATACATCTGCATTCGGTAGGTAGTGCAAGCCGCCGTCTGTGCCTTTCATATAAAATTAAATGCATGGGTTAAAATCTGAGGGTCTTAACTATTGGTTAATATATCAAAGGCACAAACGGTGGCTTGCAATATGTACCGAGTGCAGATGTATTATAAGTTAATTTGAATGGAGTAAATAAATATGCACAAAGCAAGCTCAAGAGTGTACACATTAACAAGGTTTCCACTTGAACAGCAACTTATATATATATATATATATATATTGCAGATTATTGAGCTAAATGAAGCTCTTCAGAGGATTCAAGGTTCAAAAGTTATTTTCCTGAAATTGCTTGGCAACAGATTAACTGTGGATTTCTCATGAACAATGAGCTAGTGTTTTGCTTTAAGCCACAATATATATAAAAATGAGCAGGACAAAGATATCATTATCGTATGCCATGTTTATAATTGAAAACAAGAAAAATTATAATCCAAAAAGGGAATTAGTTTTTCAATTCAAAATATTGATCATACTCAGAAAAGGGAATCAGATGGAAAAATAAAAGATCGTGACATCACGTATTTTTTTGGGAAGAGTAGTAGAGACCGACAATAAATCATTTCCCCAAAAGCTTATGAATCTCTTGCAATACTTCCATTTAGCAGTGCACATTGAGTTCTAGAAGTGGGAAAGCAAAACATTCTCTGATTTTTACCCCGAGATACTTTTTTGAAGAAAATATAAATCTTTAAACCCAGTCGTTACTTGTTAGTAACTTGCTGAATATTTGCATACAATTTCGATACACCTAATTTGGAAGTGAACTTAATCTTAGAAGTTACTCAACCGGATCAGAGCTATTGCTCTTCGATTTTAATCAATCTACAGATTGAGAGTTTGAGTCAACAAGAAAATTTCGCGTTATATACAAGAGCTAACAGTTCTCCTTCTGAAATAGTCTTCTTCAACCCTCATCATGGAAATGGGATATTGAATTAAGAAATCGACCAAGATTGCTCAAAGAGATCAAACCCGCCCTTGAAAACAAAGACCTATAAGAAGGATAGTGTCAAGTTTCACACAGGGCTGACAAGTTCTTCAAGAGAATGCATTGATGAAATGGATTTTTTTCAAATTACTTATTGACGATGAGAGGATCTCGAATATTATTACGTAATCTAATAAGTTGATGGATTTCAAACAGTCTAAAAATTCACGCATAACTTTTTTTTCATAGCCGGGTTAACTCTCTTCAGGTTCACCTGGAGGAAGGTTTGAAACTATTTTTTTCAAGGAGGGAGGAGGCCGGAATCGAACACACGACATATGAGATTTCTTATTCATAATTCTATGATAAAGTGAGGCGTGACAAAAACTAAAAATTTGAATTTTGCGGGTTAGGTTTTTCCTTGTGAGGTAGCAAGATTAAATCCACTATTTTTCAAATAATAAAAAATTTCTTCTCCTAACTGGAATAAGTTTTAAATTGTAAAAGAATTTATCGCACTGAACCACATCTTAGAAGAAGACTTTCCGCTCTTTTAGACAGAATATAAATCAAGCGACGATAACCTACATGGGAATTCTAGAATGAACCTCACTTTGGGTAACGAAAAGAGATTTAACATACTATTTTACAACAGAGTTTTAACGCTTCTAAATTACTAATTATTTGAAAAAGTAAAGTATTTAGTCTATGTATTAAGCATCGCTTGATTTACATAATGAAATAGTTCACAGTAAGACACGGATTACTTGATGAAGAATAATCTGTTGTTAGTAGAAATATGATGATGGTAGAATTTACATTTTTTCTCTTCAGCGTTTTTAAAATATTCTTTTCACTTTTTAACGCAAATTTCCATAAATTAGTTTGAATTAATGTCTCAGCCGAAGAGTTTTCTCACAAGGCTTATCAACGGTTCTTTTTATTATTAGAGCGTTTATAAATCATGTTCAAACCGATTTTGACGAGTCCCAAAAATAAGGTTATGAGTAGGGCCAATGGACTAAAGCGGACTTTTGTTTTTCTGAATAAGGTCTGCTCTAGAAAGCTTAAAGCTCGTCGGGTATTAGGATAAGATCTTGGAAATGTGTGATACCGGTTCTCATTAAATGAATAGAATAAGCCTTAATATCTAAAGAAAAGTTTCTCTCAGTAAACAGTGCTATCTTTATTTTCTCCTAACCTCTCAAATGTCGAAAAGATTAAGAATCTCAAATTCTAAGCTGATTAAAAGAGGAACATCAAAGATTTATGGAATGAAAGACGGACAACGTAGTCCAGAAGAGTATTCTTTGCATTAAAACTGTCAACCTTTTTCAGCCGCTATTGAGAGAAGCTTTTCAAAATTTTCTTGCCATCACAACAACAGAAAACCTTTTTTATTTCATAGCCTAGGGTTTGGTTAAATATCTATTTACATCATTTTTTATATGGACTTTTTTGGGTAGCCCTAGTTATGAGAGTTATGGATTAGTTATGATGTGTTTTAGATCAGGAATCAACTATCAAATATACTGAATCACATAGAGGGCTGGGATATGAGCTCTACTCCTCATAATCACAAGTATAGAATGAATTAGTTCAAGAGAAATGCTTGAGGGCCAATAAGGAGTCGTAATAAGTGGAAAAGTATTTCAAGTTTGTTCTATAGTTTTCTTCTCTCATAACTTTGTCGAATTTCATCAAATCTTTTTGAAAATTTTACAAAGTAATTATAAGGATTATGAGGAATCCTTTCGGTTCTCTTAAATGCCAATGTGTATTGAGATTCTAATCTTCTTACAGATATAGATGAGTCATTTAGAAAAGCCTCCGAAGGCCGACATTGGCCAAAACTAATGCAAAATCTTTGGATAACGATTCAGTTCTTAGAAATAAAAAAATATTCAAATCTGACGCAGTAAAACCTTGTAGTAAAAACCCAATGCATATTTTTAGAACATACTTATTTTAGGTCGTTAAGTTGAGTTGATTAAGAATACAAAAATTATAATCTTTTTAAGGGCTTGGATAAAAATATCATATTTCAC
>KL567051.1:22856-54274 GCA_000715275.1 Gyrodactylus salaris
ACAAAGTAATTATAAGGATTATGAGGAATCCTTTCGGTTCTCTTAAATGCCAATGTGTATTGAGATTCTAATCTTCTTACAGATATAGATGAGTCATTTGAGTTGAGTTGATTAAGAATACAAAAATTATAATCTTTTTAAGGGCTTGGATAAAAATATCATATTTCACCTATGAAGCATATTTTTGCATATTTGAAAATGACATCATTTTAGAAAATAAATTTCAGAATACGGTGTGTATTTTCATTGTGTGAATGAGTCATATCAAATAATTTGTGTACTACGTATACTTTACACACCTAACATTGTCTTACAATACACTACACACATTTATAGAACATAGAGTGTAATACGTTTTCTTATTCATTTTAAGAACGTTTTCTATTTCGAAAACCCAAAAATGTAGAAAAATAAGTATTGTTTAAATATTTATTAAATGGAGTCAGTATTATGATGCAATATTCAGTGTTTTTTATTATTATCTGAGTTCATATTTTTTTAAAATCAAAATACACATTTAATAGACTTCAACACGGGTAATCCCCTTTGGTCACTGGTGTCTCGTGAAGAAAAAGTTAAAAATACTATGAGAAAAATGCATCCTTAAAACTCAAAATTTACTACATTTTATACACAAAAGAATGAACTTTCGATTGGTGTAATTGTCTTCTCTTAATTATCTCTGGTTATAATTATACACGTATACAATGTTTTGCTATCAACAAAAATGCCATTTTAAACATCCAAATATTAATTTTCAAAAATCTTATAAACTATGTAATTGCAATTTTTTAGATTTAAAGATAGTCATCTTAAGATTACTACGAAGTCGAGAATATTTCAAAATAATGCACTGTTCTCAGAGATAACTAAGTTGAGATATTTTTCAAAAAATTCTTCAATCAAATATTATCCTCGAATTTACCTCACTCATTATTTCGAAGTAAAAATTACAAAATTTTCAGTGTTTATATACTTGAGTGTACCCGGGTTGAGTGAATTTATATATCAGAAAGTAGTTGCATATAATTAATATGCAGAAATGCATATTATCAAATTAAGAATGCGTCAAATTTTGCATATTTTGGGTAGCCCTTCTTATTAGGTTAGTAGAGCGACATAATTAATTGTAGCGTCATGAACATTCAACATCAAAGGCAATATCAATTACACTCTGTGTATTCTAAGATCCAAGCACCTGTATGATTTGTTTATTCCCGTCCACTGTCCTCCTATAACCAATTTTTCCTAGTTGAAAATTTATCATAGTAAATACTAGAGGTTTCATCAAAAGGGATCCAGATGCAATTTTTTTTCTTCTTTTCGTTATTCTCTCATGTTGTGTTGTTTTGTTCAAGAAAAAGTTATTTTAAAATTCCTAGGGTACCTAGGAAGGAAGTCGCTTCTGCAACTTTTTAATTCCTGGAAAGAAACGTAGAAATATCATTTTCTATCCCCAAGCTCACCAAATATAGTCTCTTTAGATAAATTAACGCTATTTCGATAGTGTTAAGAAAATGACGGGATTCATGCTTCTTATTTAGATTGAAACTTTAACGTCTGTGACAAGCATTTAACCGGAAAATATTTGAAAAATCACATATTTCTAACATATAACTTATATTTCAAATAAATTACAATTTCCTTTGCAAATTTTATAATTAATATTGCCCTAGGGATTACTTTCTTCTCTCATTATAACGGGTAATTGTTTTTATTCAGAGATTTTTTAGCTTGCTTTTGAATCGTGTTTCATAAAAATCTTCTTCAAGGTTCTAAATAAAATCAGACTTTTCAAAGGACAGATATTTTGAGATTTTTATATGTTTCAAGATTGGCAATTATGTCTCTCATTGTGCTAACATTTTTACTATTAAAATCAAAGTCATAAATTGAGAAAAAACTCACGATTAGGGCTACCCAAATAGACACTTGTAAACAAACCATTTTAGAAAATATGCATTTTAAAACTTATCTATTCAATTAAACCTATTCGGTACAGACCCTGAAGGTCCCAATCAAATTATTTAGGTAGTCACGGGTTCCCCTTATTATTATCGAGACTGAAGAACTAATCACTCGAGTCACCTCATCTCAAAATAGGCTACAAATATATAAAAAATCTTTTCTCAGATTGTGAAAGAGATAATTTGATCAATTCATTCTGGTGATCTCATGATAAATTTAAGAAAAAGTCAAATCATTTTTATATTTTTTACATTTTTGAAAATTGCAAAATCAATGGCGGCTATTTAATGATGATAGATTTGCGGTAATCGAACCGAAATCTTATTTTAACAATACTTAATTTTGAAAGAACTCAAGGAGGAGAGCTTCAAGAAATATTTAATCATACACTTTTGATAAATATATACAAGGCTGCCTCTCATCTCTCCTGTGTGCTTTTCGATGATAAATAAAATCAAGATCTCCTAGAACTGAGAGGGAATAAACACTTTATCATTTTAACCGGATGCGAGATGTCTCCATCTTCTTACACCCAACTCCGCCGATGGAATTGAGAAAAGCTTCTTTAATTCAATTTTAAGCAGCTATTTTTTGCATTTATATCTATCAATAAGAGTTTCATGGTTCATGTTTTATATACTTTTTGCATATAGTTAAATAATTGACGCTTTTTAAAAGATAAGATTGAAAAATGTCTGATATTGAAATTTATTGAGTCGTGTTTCTCACGGGGTCGGTTACAGTAAATACATTCGGCGTCCACATCTCGTGCATTCATTTCACTTCGACAACTCTCTCGTTTAGCAGGGCGTAGCCTCTCATCTACATCCACAAAGCATTACAAAAATGGATGCCACACGAGTGTACAAAATAAGAAGAAAAGAGTAGAGATGCTTCTACAGAGTCAAGAAGAAAAGTTGCAGCACTCGGCCTTATAGACCAGATCTTGCTCAATCGGATAATTATATTTTTAGGTCTCTACGACATCCTTGAGGAAGTTCCCATTAGGGGGTTGAAAGGATTAATCCACTCCAAAATACTCATCTTGTGGTAGTTATCAAATTGTTTGCGTATCCTTCCACTAAAATCCAGTACTTGGCTAGATTAATCGATACTCACTCAAATATCCAATTATGGGAAACGTTGTAATGACAGAAAGGAATTACAAAAGTTCCAATTCGTGCTACTACTGAATCTATATTAATTCAAATAATAACTAGGAGTAATTCTTCTATTAAATTTGCGATTTTTTCGCTCTCACGTGGGCCAATGTAGAGGGGATTATCGCTCCTAGACAACGTATACCAGATTAACACTACTTAAAATTCAGACTTTTTTGCAATCGAATCTTGATCTGAGAATTCTCTCTAATTAATACTTTCTCCTATTATTGAATAAGATACATTCTTTGGCCTCTAACCAATTGAGAGTAGACTGCATTCTAATTGGCCACACAGTACAAGGGGGACTAGAGTTAGATAATGAAAGTCGGATCAATAATCTCTTGAATGAATATTTCAATGTACGTGCTTGAAACGTAGAATGACATTACTTCTAAATGAGTCTCAAATTGTTTATAAATTAAAGTCGAGTAGTGGATGCTTGAGTTGATTTCGAAATCCTACAATTAGCAAGTTTGGGTGCTCATTTTCCTTGATCTGTGTCTTGTAAAATTAATTTAGGTAACGAAGGCATCTTACTGGCTTAATAATGAATCAGTTTTCATAAGAACGACTAGAAGCTCAAACAATTACTGTAGGCAAACTTCATCTGAATCACATAGAAACTTTTGCATTATACGTTTTTAACACATTGTCAACGAAATTATTATTTTCTCTACACCTGATCCTAAAATCATATAGATGGGATCTTGTGAGTATTTTAAATATTCGTCTTACAACATGACTCGTATGACAGGCTCAGCTGATAGACCGATTCTATTGCATGAACGAATCAACAGTCAATGTGTGTAAAAGTACACATTGACACAATCTCCAAATGATTTATGTGGGAAAGTTCACGAGAAGATGTCTTTAATGAAATCCAAGTTATTTCAATCAAAAAGAAAAGACTAGAATTTTAATCTAGAAGAAAATCATGTTCAAAACTACCTCTTAATCTTCCCATTTTGAAGAATCTTAAAAAACCGTGTGCGTGCTGGATTTTATCTAAACGCAATTATCCGACATTCAAATTAATTTATCGCGAGAAAAACACTACACGATTATCAACAAAAATTTAATAATTGATGATCTTTAAAAATTAAATTTTTTTCTGAGAGACAATTTATTCCCAAATGAATCTCCCCTCAAATCCTTGGGAGATAATTCTCTCAAAATCAAATTCATAGAAAGAGCAAATCTTAGTTTTACACTCTCGTCGAAATTACACGTTATTTGAGTATTACGCAATACTCTCTGCGATTTCCACTGCAAACTCGTACAAAAAGTTGTTAACACAACATTCTTTCTTCTTGTAGTCAAAGTAAGTGCTCTACGTCTTCTTAGAAAGTCTATTATTTGTTTTCCCAGGTGTTTCTGGGGGTAAATACCTGTAGAAAGTTAGACAAAACGTTGCATTGATCATCAGTTACTCAGCCAATCTAGAGAATTCTCACGCTTCACATCTCGAGCATTGTCCGATCAAGCGAAAAAAACGTTGTATCCGATTTCCTAAGTAGGACACGTTCTAGCCTTTGCAATTTACGTCCCGTTTGCGTTTTATGGCTTGCATATCTATTCTTGGCATTGTTATTTTATATTTTCCAAAAATAATCGATAAAATTCCAATATTTACTGATTTGATAAAGTGCATTCTAGATCCGTCCCTCAACTCGAATCCATGGACATAATTCAACTCTCAATCATGTGAGTTTTCCTTTCCCAACTCTGGGGTATAAATTATTATCTCTTATAACTTTGAATTATTTATCGTATCAAATAAGCCTTTTTCTAATCCTGAAATATCGAAAAATCCTAAATAAGATCAATTATATCAGGAATTTCGGTTCTTCGTACAAGCCTTGAGTGTGAATTATTATCGAACGTGTTGCTTGAAATCAAGCTTCTTTGGAGAATCAGATAATGCCTTCGATTCTCTCAAGAAAGTATCGATCTATTTAAAGTTGCATCCTCTTCTTCAAAAAGTGAAATAATCTCAATAAAATTGTCTGAATCTGATCCTTGATGATAGTTCCTTGTGATATGAAATGAATCAATTTTATTGACAAAACAAGTCCCCGTTGACCAATCAAAACTTGGTCATGCGTAAGACTTTTCTTCATTTATGTGTATCGTAATATCATTACTGTCCGTTAGAATAATTTATTATTTCTTAATACATTATCGCAAAAAAATCTGTCGATCATGTGAGGCTGTTTACCGGATAATTGTCACAAAATTATTAAGAAAAATTCTCGTTTTCGAATGACAATATTCCGTTAAAAGGCTTGTAGGAACTTTGAACTCTTTTGATTGGCTGATAGGGTAACAATTATCACTCAATATGGAAGACTAAGTGATTCGCTATATCTCAACAAGCTTAATTTACTTTTAAAGTATAGGGTTGATTTGAGAAAATGAAATAAATGACGCATTTAAATCTTGGGGTAGAGAAAAAACTCGATAAATCTTTCTCATTCGTGATGACTTTCAAGGAGAGAAACGAAAATATTACATTTTCTTGGCGTACATTAATAATTAACTAGATTACACACACTTCAAAGGGACAAGAAGAGGGCGTTTGAGTCTTTTTTACTCAGGTACATTGCCTTTTGGGGACGTTCAATGGAACGCAGTATTAAATAGTCTATTAAATTAGACTAATAAAGCTTACAGAGTGAATAATACAATTTGTATTGATTGTAGTGACATTATAGAATTATGTAATATTTTGTATTTTTGTTGTATTTCACTAAAGTTATGCGTTCAATGACAAAAAATTAATGAATCTATGAAAAGAAGATAATAGAAATCTGCTATCGTTAACACTTTATCGATCGATCAACACCACCCAAGAAGAAATCAATTAGTCAAGTAGATGAACCATTTGTCAGAAAACTACTCAAAATAAAATCCTCTCTCAAGATCCGTCAACTTATTAAGTGTCTTTCTTTTTCTCAACCCCTAGATATTATTGAAAGTCAAAAATCATCAAGATTCTCCCGTTATAAACATCATCATGAAGGAGGAGTTTTGATAAGACATTTCGGAAATAGTTAGGTCCCGTCTTCTGTTGTCTTTGAAGAGGCTGAAAATGTCAAAGCAGCATTCGCTCTAAATACATACAGTCTGTTTCACACTCAGGGATGTCATGACAGCCTCTTCAGCTTTCAACCTTTGCAAAGGCACCTGAAGAAGGGATCCAACCAATAACGAAAGATATAACGGAAGAGGGAAATTAGGTCCGTTAAGTGAAAAATTTACTTGGAAATATTAAATTACTTGAAATGATTCACATCGCTCTCAAAATCTTTCTAAACGAGCCATTGTTCGTACTTCTCTAATTGTGCATTGATTATTTTCATAATGCCCCTTATAATAGTGAATTGATAGTTTTTCGGTCAAAGTGAAAGTAATTTGGCTATTTTTCACTGATACACCAAATAAATATGTAAAACTCTAAAGATTTAGCTGGTTATTTAAATTTGATCCATAAAATATCAATTTAAATATGTAGAAATATCTTAAGTTTGACACTTTGTTCTTAACAAATATGTTGTGAGCCATGAACAATTTTTAAACATGAGGATAAGGAGATGATGAAACCATTTTTGAGAAATTCATCAAAAGTGACAAGTATTTGAAAATGTCATCTTTAAATAAGTCAGCTGACTTCTGCTTAAGTCTCTCCATTAGACTGAGTGGTGTTTGGTAATTAGCATACAATTATGTTGAAAAATCTATAGTTTAGAATCTAATTGCACTCACTCTTAGTAAATATATAGCAAAACACTTGTAACGTTTTATTCAAATCTAGGTTTTTTATTAAAAACTCACGAGGGTAGACAGGAGTGACGTCGTCTAGAGGAACTGGTGTCCTTTAGGTCGTATTTTTTATCAAAGCTTATTCCAGTAGTCCGATTCTGGTCGGTGTCCCCTTCCTTCTCGTTAATTGTATCCGAAAAGTTGACACGCAGCATTTTCCTTATGGGGTCTTCACAATATCTATGAGTAATCCAAAATAATTATCATCGGTCAGCAAGGTAGGTATATGCTTGGGCAGATAAAAGATCCCAAGACGACTTAAGAATAGAAGTTGTTTTGAATATTAATACTGCATGCTATCGAATATATTCCATGCACAGAATAGACTAGCATAGATCACTATTTCACTTGTGTAGACTAGAGAGTACATATGCATATATCGAGTGTACTAGTCTATGCGTGTGTGTGTGTGTTTAAATCTCAAGTTGTGTGTCTTCCCGATATTCACTTGATCTGTTTCATCCCTTGAACAAAAAGGGTACAATTCGATCTTGATTATACTTTGCTGTATTATGGGTTTTTAATGAATAAGCACAACTTACTTCTTCTATGCTGCTTCAGAGTTTTGACTTGTTGTGAAAAGCGAAATTGATTCAATGAAAATTAATCTACTACGCTTTCATTAATTATTTCTCTCGATTCAAATAAGCAATATAATTTGGTAAATCGTTAAACTACCCAGTCTTTAAATTAATATTTTTTAATGATTACTACACCTGGGTGAGATATTTTAGTAAATCTAACAACTTTTGATGGGATATGCTTAAAAGGAAACACTCCCACTAAGTATGAAACTCAGAGAGATCAATCAATAAATGATCATAGGAAACCCAGTGAATATGCTCACAATATATTTTTTTTTCTTAGAATTGAGTTTCATAGCCGAGTCTAACTCTCTTCGAGTTCACATGAGGGGTTATAATGGGGGAGGAAGTTTTAGAAACTATTTACATAGTAAATTTGTTTCAAGGAGGGAGGAGACCGGAATCGAACCCACGCCATATGAGATATCATATTTATTGGACTTAGGGAACAATCCACTACACCATCCCTCCCAAGTCTTGGGTATTGAAATAAGCCTCTCTGCCATTCTAAATTTGTGACTCACCTGAAAGACTGTGGCAAATTGTCCAGAACCAATCCGGCTGGTAATCTCAAGTTGACTAGGCGATATGAGATTCTGCCGGTGGCCGCCGGGCACTTCGATCAACGCCCCATTCATACTCAGGGTGTCGGCAATGTTGAAGTTGGAGAAGCTCTCGCCAAACCCCTCGAGATCGGATCCTTTGGCGAGAATGGAGTTGTCGTCAAACATTGAATTGCTTATGGACCCGGAGGAGTACTTGGAGCTAATTGTTGATGTTTTGTATCGCGTCTGTTGTTGGCTCGACGATTGTGCCCCATTCGGACTATTCGTCCTTCCTGAGAATCTCTAAAATTGATTTTGTCTTCATAAATATATTTTTTATATACAGTTCTTGTTTGGATTATGGTAAAATATTCATGCAATTTAATTAAAATTATTTTTAATCAATGTATATTAGAATTATTAACAAAATTTTGATTTAAATATTTATAAGATTTCGTAGGGGAATTATGATTAGGCTCATCAGATAATTATTTTTATTTTCTAATTCGTAATATTTTTTTCCTTGGACCAATTTCTTTTGACAATCTATTGAAGATTTAAAATTCACTCATTCAGAGAGAAAATATTATCGTTCGCCGATATTGAATCCTCTCGATATCGGAACGACGGCGTTGGACCTGACAACACCACTTTGGTGGTGCGTAGGAATCTATTTGTGTAGAAATGATTGACACTATCAATGAAAGTCTGTCAGGATGAGTAGACACAGTGAATGAGCCATGCAGTGTAAAGTATCGAGAGTAACTCTAATCCTTTTTATTCCTCCTATATTCTGGAAAGATTCTCTAATACAACATCTGTTCGATATATCGTTTGATAGCGATAAGTTTCTATTTGTCCAATTTAAAAACATGCATGAACATTGGTTCAAAGAATATTATTCTAAATTTTATGCTCAATATTATACTTTTTTTCAAAGTAGGATTAATTCTTGAGGAATACAAAATAAAGTGAATTTTCAGATGAGCTCTTTCATAATTTCACTACGATTCTACATACAAAATTGAGTTCATATATAGATACTTTTGTGGATTTTATAGGTGAAAACTTCTTCTATAATATTACCTTTCAAATCAAATTCAATATGGGGTAGGGCACTGCTCTTTTGGAGAGTCCTAGATCATGCAATGATATGTAAATCACAAAATTCCCTTCAACCATTGAATCGAAAATCAAAAAATATAAAACTCCGGTAAATGAGGTAGTTCTTCATCCAAACATGTTTATTGATAGTTTTCACAGACAGTCAAATAATTTTTTTACATCATTTTCTATCCAGATTTTCAGGTTATAGAGGACTCATCTCAATTCTTTTTAGCCACGGAAGATTTGTAGAGACCTCATTTGAGACAGTTTCCATAAGGATTTTAGACAGAGTTTTGAGAAACTTCCCTCTTGAATTCTTTTCACTTACAGCTACTGGCCAACCTATAGTCGATATTTTACAAGAATAATTCTAATGTTGATCCAATGTGATAGAATTATAATTTTCTCAAGCTTGTGGCCACTGTCATCGAATTGAGGATGCAATTATTTTTCTAGCCAAAAAAGAAAATTGTAGTCTTTTCGTTGAAAATATACCCATCTTGATTTTCTTTATTTTCGGTAAATCTCTTTTGTAGGAAGTGAACCGCTTCTCAACGCGAATTCCTTGATCATTTTCTATTTTATTTCCTTCCTTACCATGTGTGAATATCTACATTCATTAAGATATGAGTTTTTTTGCATCACAGACTGCTCATATTTTTATCATATATTTTCCTAGATAGAACTCAAAAAGAAATTAACTGTCCAATGGCATAAAAGAGCTCTTGTAAATTTGTCTCTTGTGCTATCATGGATTCTTATCTGTTATATATGAAGAGTATTATCTGAACAATTTTGACAAAAGATGGTAGAAAGGACTTGAATGAAAAACAAACATTGTTGAATAACAACTTATTTAAAAGGGTCTGTATGATTCTTGAAATTTGTTAAATCTCATTGTCATTTAAACCCTGAAAGAACTCAACGAAAAGTAGATACTGGACTCAAATCATACTTATATAGAATTTGTACCAAGAGTTAATCTTTGTACAGTTAAATTCTTCCTCAAGCTTATAGGATACAAAGTTTTGAAGCAGTGCCCTAATGTAAGGGAATCATGTCCGTATTGAGATGTTACATGGTGTACTTACAAGGAAATCTTTAAAAAAGAGAATTAAGGTGATTACTGATATTGTGGAAAAGAGTCTCTGGAAGGAGTGTGAACCTTAAAAGTAGTCCACCAAGTAGTATAGTAATGAATAAATAATGTTTCTCACATTCATTGAGAGAAAGGTATAGACAGAAATCACAATAAACACGCTCCAAGAGAGCTTTAAAATAGATATCTCTTTAAACTTATTAGCGTAAAAGGGGTAGGCAGAAGCGTGCAGGAGATGTGTTGAAGTTTTAGTGGAGGTGAAGAGGCTTAGTTGTTGAAAAAAAGGACGTAAAGTACACAATCTTTTATTATTTCATATTCTCATATTTCATTAGGTCGTTAGGTTTTTTTTTTAATTAGAGAAGAAAGTATTTTATTCACAAAACTTTACTATATCCAACCCCTCCACGCTCATAATTATTAATTATTTCACTCGTGCTATTGAAATAGAGGATGATCGATAATGAATAGAGATATAGAGTGATCTGATGTTAATATTCAAAACTCTCTAGACGTGGGATTCATAATCAATCTTACTCAAAAGTACTCTTCAAGTCAGACATATAGGAGTACAGGTTTAGCTGAGGTAGGTTCTAATAATTCGACCAATTTTGCTATTTGTTTCGATGAAAAAGACTTTCTCATCTAAGTTAACCGAGATAAGATATTTAATTCTCAGCTTATCCATCATGTCGACAGAAAAGTAGGTCTTCAAGCTTTTTATCAACTTTCACATCTTAGAATCTGATTGTTCCCTTCCAGCATAAAGGTCTCTGTCTGATTCAAAATCTTAGTTCTAACTATGACGTCATTAAAGTCACCCGAGAGTAATATTTCTGAGTAAGAGTCTGAATTCAAAATAGGTTCAGTCAACACTGGATTTGTCATAACCCCGCCTCAGTTGCAACAGAAAGATCTTTTTCTGTGATTTTTGTCAAAAATAAAGAATTTCAAGAGCAAAAATTTAAAGAAATACCTCTTGTTGTAACAACTTCCAGGATTATTAATACAATACATATGGTTTTTGAGAATATAAATTTAAAAAAAATAAATTCTCTTTTGCTATTTTAATCGAATTTTTATTGCTATTTTCTGCTAGAAAAAAAAACTATTTTTTTCATCGCCCAAAGTGCTATTTTTCAGGTGCCCTAGTAATTACCAAGCCGGGAATTATTTTTTATTGAAATTCGGATATTTCTTGGGCAATCAAGGCTCACATGATGTAACAGTATGCCAGACAAGTCTAGATGCTGGAAAGAGTACAATACCAGCCAATTGCATGTATCAGAGAAGCAAATCTCTACAAATAAAACATGCAAAGTTATAGACACGGGACAGATGAAGTACCTTTGTGTGCAAATGTGGAATTATTAATTAACACAATTATTTGTCTCTCATTTTAATCAGGGGAGTTAATTTTGGATAAAAGGAAAAATGAGATTATGAATCACTTTTGATAAAGAGGGGATCGATATTTCTAACTAGGATTCCCGTGTGCGTTTTTGGAATGGTCTCCACCCAAAAGGCAATTCACAAGGGGTAATGGGAAAAACGCCAGGTAGAGTCTCTAAAAAGAGTTTAAAGTGAAAAGAAAGGTGAATTAAGAGAATTCAAATTTTATGTTCCACCCTGGTACTACAAGAGTTTTTATTTTGTGTCCATCAATCCTACTTTGAAGAAATTTGCATTTTTTTGACATCTTCTTGCAGGATAGATTTTTGTCCAAGGAATAAGTTGTCGAAATTTCATCTTATTTCAACGCGTATCCGAGAGAGAAATATATCGCGCCAAATAGGATTATAAGATGAGCTCTTTCTTAATTCCAACGTTAACCCTCCAAGATAATTTGTAATTACTCTCTTAAAATGTTATTAGCAAATATTCGCATTCGAATGAAAATATTTTTTTTGAATTTTTAAATCTCTACAACTTTTCTGGTAAAAATGTAATCATATTTTATTTTTGATAAAACTCTAGAAATTGTTGATTTTGTATTTAAACTGTACTTATAATGAGATTTCATATATTAATGCTCTAAAGATGAGAAAAAGTGATTTCATTCAGGATAAAATGACATAATTCAAATGATGAAAATCTGGATGAATTCAGGTTAAAATAAAATTGCAAACCAAACGTTATGAACTGTGAAAGGCAGAAGACTAGCTTTGCGCGCCAATTTTTATTACAGATATAATGCTCTTGGTCTTCTGTTGAACGTTTTAATGATTACTTTTTAGAAAAAGTATAATTTCTTCTGTATTCAAAATTGAAGATTTTTTGTTTCTACTGAATCTTAGATTATCCTACTCTCAACTAAGTTGAAGTAAAATGCCAAGGATAATACAGTAGGACACTGCTTTTTGAAATAAGATCACGAGGAATCGCTCTAGATTACTCAATTATATGATGAATAACTATTTCTGAGGCTATTTCTATCATTCGTGCGCTTAAAATCTAGTTACTCGAAACTCTGATGTGTTAAAAATCCATCCAAAAATAAATTCAAATGGCCGCCATCGATTTTCTCGCTTTCCAAATCCTACTGAATGGAAATGTCGATTTATTCTGTTCAAGGAAATTATTCCGCTCCTAAAGATGATCAGAGATGATTCTCGTTTAGATGTCGAAATCCTGGCTAATTTTTAACTAGATATCGCGCATCAGTCACATCTTCCTAACAAAATGCGTTAGAACGTTTCTTCTTGAAGGATAGCATTTTTCATGTAGTTCCCAAATATTTCTCTCGTCTCTCATAAAATCTTTAGATAGTCGAGAAAATCCCGGTTTTGGCGCAAGCTCAAATTAACTTGAATACGATTTTCATACACAAATTATTTTGGCCTTTTCCCAACACCTAGAATAAGCCTTTAATACACAGTTCCTC
Source organism: Gyrodactylus salaris (assembly GCA_000715275.1). Lineage (NCBI taxonomy): Eukaryota > Metazoa > Platyhelminthes > Monogenea > Gyrodactylidea > Gyrodactylidae > Gyrodactylus > Gyrodactylus salaris. The sequence goes on from KL567051.1 coordinate 36,029, forward strand.
GTGAAATCATGTCTAGATTACGATTGTGCGCGATCTAAAAGAGGTAAAATCAAAAAGCAGTGCCCCATTATACAGTTGTATTTATCGTATACTAGGTACTTGAACATAATCTAAAGATGCATTTTTCTATTGCTACTTTTCGACTCGTTTCAATGAATCATAGTATTTGACGAAGATTTCTATGACTTGCTCTTCTTGTCCTATCCTGATCAAATGAGCCTTCTTAAATATCAAAGACCAGAAGAGGGGTAGACATGACATAGTTAATACACACGCTTCAAAGCTTCTGATCGGTTACTTTGAAGATTGATTTCTAAGAGAACCATAAATCTAAGAGAGAAAAAGAATTTGCTCAGAATTTTTTTCGACGAGTTTGTGACTAACAATCTATCTTCAACAAAATATTTTGTAATCTGTAAAGAATTCTGAACCGACTGAGATTTTATTGCGATTTTCTTCTAATTGCTTAGGGAATTTTTGCGCAAAACTACTCTGCCTCCCAAAAAAAGTTTTTTTTAATTGAAAATCTCAACTCAAATAATAAAAGAAAAGTTCCTAGCAATTCTGAGAAATAAAATGACAACTTTAAGATAGTTACAAGGGATTGTGAACGGATGAAAATACATACCTTGTTTGGATTATCGTAGAGGAACTCTGAGGAAGCTCGAACGGACTTGAAATGTTCATTTTTAAATAAGTCTTTACAAAAATTTGAAAGTACCACTCTCAAGGCAAAATGACTCACCTTTCTTAATTTCCCCAGAGCTGTTTGTGGGCATTCTTTCTCGTAAAACTTTTTCAGCCGTCTCTGTTCAGGTTTACTCATTCCGATTTCATTCAGATCCGATGGAGTGACATATTTCAAATGTTCAATATTTAATATCTGAAAATTGATTTACAATGTTAATTTATTTTCTCTAAAGTTTTCAATTTTTATATGTAAAAGAAGCCTTCTTTTTTTCCGTTTCCTTATGAAAAATTGCCCTCAATATCAGATTAGCTTCATCATGATTTAATATTGCGTATAAAATAAAACATACCCTAAGATTATCGTGAAAGATTGCATAGTAGTGTTCTAATTGAGCTTCAACCAGGAAATCATAAACATCTTTGCCATTGTTTTTATTCCTTGTAGGATTGACATCTTGACGCGAGCTCTTTGGGGTATTTCTGTCGATTGTATTACTCTCAGGATAGCTGTCGTTGAGTGAGGGATGGAAGAATTGAGTACTTCCATTTACACTCTCAAGGAACAATGATCTGGCTGGGGATGGTGATCTACGTGATAATTTAGTCCTTGATGATAATCGCTGCATTCTATCATCAAGATTACTCAACATGGGTTCATTTTCTAGATAACCCAATTTTTAAATAGTCACTCATTATCAACAAACAATTGAATTTTATGTAGAAATTTTTGTTTGACAAAGTGGACAATTCAAGAAATCTACGTAAAATGGGGCAAATTCTTGAATGCATCTTGGGGCCAGAACTATATTACCATGAGAGATATAATCACCCATTAGCTTATACACCAACACCCCTAGAATTGCCGATTAATAAACTCTTGTGGAGCTTCAATTTATTAATTTCAATTGCAAAGTACACTGTCCCCATTTGGATTCATCGCGTCTTTACCAATTGTAAGAATAATATTTTTCAAGTAATTCATTTATTTTTAGTTAACTATCAAGATAATTACAAATTCTACGTGAAATACGCTGTGTACTCTTCAGTTGCCTATTTATTCGCTTATATTGCTCGTGGTTACGCGCGAAGTCAAAATGAAAGATATGTAGAATTCATCTCTGACTATCATAAAGCGTTCAACGAGCGTTCCAAGGCTCAAGTTGTAAGTACTTCATTCATACAGAAATAATATTTTGGATAAAACATTTAAAGACCCAAATTATTCTCTTCGTTAATTCTAATGATCAAAAACTAATTAAAGAATTTTGTAAAGGAGAAACTAGCAACCTATACATTTGCTGGCCATTGGCCGGCACAATTCTCTGTAAAGCCATATGAAAAGGAGCTTCCTGAGCGAAAGATATTGCCCTCTCGTGCTTCAACACTCGACAACCTCCTCTACCCTCTAACGGTCCTAATGATCAATACACTCGGACTGTATTTAGCTTATCCCGGGACGATATCCTTTGTGCAGAACGGAGTTCTTCCCTTTAGAATTGACAAGAGAAAGGAACTCAAGGATGCCTACGGTCTTGTCAGGATAGGCTTTGAGACTGTTGACGGCGACTTTGTTGAAGGCTTCTACGCTGACCGTCGGGAAAAGTCAGCCAATGGCTCCAAAGTCTTCATTTGTTGTGAGGGGAATGCAGGGTTTCCTGAGGTGGGAACTACTGAAATTCCACTTAGTAACGGCTACTCAATCGTTGGCTGGAATCATCCCGGCTTTGGATCTAGTTCAGTGAGTCAATAAATTCACTTTTTTTGACTTGGAGAAGACACTTTTATATGCTCAGTGAAGCAAGTAAAATAACGAATAAAATACTTACTGAGCTCATTAGTAATTCTTCAATTAGTCCTATTAACATTTTCAGTTATCTATAAAGATTTTGTAGCAGAATGTAGAAATAAATACATTTTTCTCAAGTTTGAAGAAAACTTTTTTTCATCAAAGATCATCTTTCATTGATAACGTGGTTATCTAAATACTAAAGCAGAAATAGCTTGGTTTTTGAAATTATTTTTATTGACTATCCAAATATCTTTCATACATAGATTCAATGTTTTTTTAAGACCGAATAACCCCAGCAACAATCCCATAATTCAAAATTGAGTGGGAAATCTCAACATTCAAATGATTTTCATATTCCAAAGAATATTTTATGTTTTTTTGATAAAAATATTCCAAAATATTCTTTTTTTCTCCTCAACCCTTAACCCTACAGGATTTTTTCCATCAACTCCAAATTTACAGCACGAATGAAGCATGTATTCTGATTGATTGCTTTTATTTGTAGCTTACGTAAGACTGATGTAGCTAGCCATGAAAAGAAGGTGAGTTTTTTAGGATTTATTACTTTCAAGTAGTCCAAGTAGTGAGCCTATTGAAAATTTTCAATACCATGTCATTTCATATATAGAAGCTTTGTATTTAAGAGCAATATTTAGTGATGTATTGTAGAACCTAACCAAGATAATTGGTCGTTTAGAAAATGATTGCGTTTTTTTCAGTAGAAATAATTATGGTTTTATCGTTTTCTACAACCAATGTGGAGGAAGCTTTTTGATATTCATACGCCAAATTTCTTTGTTTTTGCAGAAATAGAATTTTATCCCAATTTTGACAACATCATGTTCTATGCAATGAAAAGAAATCTGATGCACGAATGTTTTTGGATAATATTTAGAGTTGTGAATTTAATCTCATAAAAATACCGTTAATCCCCAAAGAAACCTCATGTTTAAAGTCAACCTTTTCATCGAGTTAAATTACTCTTCTACATATGATTTGGTAAAAGAGCTACTTTAAAATATTCAATTCTTGAAACCAGCTTCTGAAAAGTTTAGTCAGTTTCTGTGTACCTTTGCAAAACTTTTCAATTTTATTGTGAGCAAAAGAAAACCAAAAGATCTTTATTTTTCAAAATCGTTTGTCTAAGAGATTACCTCATTCATCTCGCGAACATTTGAAAATAAATTGGTGTCTAATTCTGGTTATATGATAAAAGCTATATCTGAATATATAAAATCTTTAAAATGATATAATATTACTTTGTGATCAACCTGTATTAATAATTAGAATTTTTAGTGTAAAGATATGAGTCAAGCCGATTCAAGGGTCCACAAATTAGAATGCATGAAATATAGCCTGAAAATGTTTTTTTTCACGAATAAATATTAATATCTGCAAAATTAGGCATCTCCACTTCCGAGGAAGGAGCAGAACGCAGTTGAGAGCGCCATCCAGTTCGCTCTGAAGGAACTCAAATTTCAAATTAGCGACATCTACATTTACGGCTGGTCAATTGGTGGATACACTTCCTCGTGGCTTGCTGCCCATTATCCTGGCATATCCGGCGTCATACTCGACGCTAGTTTCGATGACATTGACGAACTTGCTCGACGGGCCCTGCCTTCGCTATTCTGTGAGTCTCCTTAGTCCTTTAAAAATTTATAAAACCTTCATCTGGTCGTTTTCCACATCTCCATAAACCTCCGTGACCTATTCTACTTTCTAGATCATCTTTTATAAACTAAATATTAGCATAGATTTGAGTAGAAATCACATTTATTTTCTCATATCCTAGGAACCTTGACAGGAACTTATCAGGAAATTAAGTTCCTAATTAGAAAATTCTAAAAGGAATTTACTAGATTGTAATAAACACTCTGTTCATGGTGTCTATGTGATTGCTTTTTCAATTATACAGGTCAAGGCCCTGAGAAATACTGTTTCCAGAGACAAACGAATTAATCCATTTTCATTGGCTGATTCACATTGACCAATGAAATTAGAGAATACTCTCAAACTCATTAGGTGTATGTATTCATTCGTCTCTATTTCCATCTCAATATCAAAACTCCTCAAATCTGTCCTTCTATTGATTGGTCCTGGTTATACCTCTTTCTTAATTGAAATAACGTACATAGTCATTTCAAGCTGTTATTGGCTCGATTCTGAAGAGAACCCAAACTCAATATATATTCGAAAGGCCTACTTGATGTATTTTGAGTCGTAGATGTCTGTAGTATAGATGGAATTGCCTGATTTTTGGCTTAATCTTGAACTACCCTACTCACAAACAATGAAACACCAAGTATGAAATAACTAAGTTCTACCTCTCGCACTTCGATGCAACTTTTTTGATACGGAGTCCGTTGATTAATTCTCAAACCTAATTTGTAGATTCTCTTACATGGCGCCATTCAAGAAAATTCCTATTGAAAAAATATCTCTAAAAAATCAGTCACCATTCTCTAAATCTGTGAAAGAAGACTAGAATCTATTCATCTAAATACATATTGAAATTGCAAATTTGGCACACAATCCTTGGAAAAATCCCTTTGTGAGGGGTAGAGAAATGATGAAACAATTTATTGTGTGAACACTTGTGGGGCAGAGAGGAAACAAAAAGGCTGAATGCTGCAATCTGATTGGTTATCGCAATTTAAAAGAGATCTGGGATCATTAGATCTTGGGATTTTCCCTAGGAACACTCGCGACCAAATAAAGAATGGTTGTTGAAAATTTCATTAAAATTTGTCCAGTAAATTCTGAGTTTACCTGAGATTTTTCGAAAATATGCTTTAAAATTATTTAATTTTTATTGATCAAGGCGAATAAAACTAAAAATGCAAAAATATCCATTTTATCAATCTTTTCATTTATGCAGATCCTGTCGTCATAGCTACAATACACCAATATATTGATCTCAATAACTCCGGCTATCTTAATCTGTAAGTTTATTCTGCAAATTTCTATTGCGCGTCATCTATAAACATTTTGCTTTTAGCTACAAAGGACCTGTTAACTTGATAAGGCGGAGTGAAGATGAAATTATTTGTTCCGCGTAAGTTAGCTCTGGTTTTGAATTTTCTCAATTCAATTCTGATTGCATCATCGATAAATATTAAACGATTCTCATTGGCTTGTTGAATTAAAAAAACTTAAACAGCCAATGAGAATCGTTTAATATTTATTTTAACCCAAACCCTCGACATAAGAAACGCAAAAATGAAACTGTTTTGAGACTGGTTCTATTGTTTTCTTCTTCAGTTCCCAGAGTTCCATTGATAAATGACCCTCTTTCTAGGACTAAATATAGTCTAGCCCACATTCTCATCGTCCGATCTCTCTCAAGTTCATACAGTATACTGAAATGTGAATACAGCCAGTTTTCCTGAGGTTAAATATATCATTAAAGGCTTATTTCAAGAAATACTCAACCTTGAGATTCTCTAAATTTAGAATGATATTCTCTGGACCATTTTTATTTGAGTTTTCAGCAGATCGATTCTCATCTTGAGAATACTTTGGCCGAGTTTGAGACAGAAGTTCGTCTTATTTCAGAGCGTATCCGAGTAAGAACGTGTCGCACCGAATTCAAAGTTAATCTTCAAAGTAGGATTGATTGTTAAAACTCTTGAAGCACACCGACAGATGAGCTAAAAAATTTTAACCTGATCAAAATATTTATTTTGTGTAATGTGCAATATCTGATATTCTTATTGCCTCACAGCTATTTCTAGAATTTACATTTCGAACAAAATAAACTACTTTATGATTATTTAGATGATCAGTTAGGCACCAATTGAAATATCTTTCAAGTTTTATCGGATTCAATATAGCTATTTTAATATTTTAACCTTTAGCAAGCACATTTCATCGAACCGTGGAAATTTCCTCTTCCTGAAAATGCTCAAAACCCGTTATCCAATCTTGTTCACAGAAGAGAATGAGAAATACCTAGTGCGCGTTCTCGGTGATCATTTTGATAAGAATTGTACGTACAACATCTCAAAATGTTCATGGTCCGTTTGGACCTTTTAAATGAACAGGTTGATGAAAAGTTTTTCAAATCCTCACAAAACAAAATTACATCTCCAGAGCTTTCTGAGCGCATTTTTATTCTTCAGAAACTGGTTCTAAAGACCTGTTAAGGCTAACAATCATATTATCACCATTTGTAGCTAATTTTTAAAATTCACTTCAAAAGTTGAATCCAATCTATCTCTCTGTTGATCTCTCTTCTTTCCAAATAGAGACCCCTCTTTTGGTTCACAGCAACTATCCTAAAACGGGTCCTTATTATTCATTCCTTCTGTGGTGTACAAAATATTTCAAAAAAAAATTCTAGCGCTATGAAAGTTTTCTGATACTCTTCGTCCAAAACTCTCTCGGAGCAATATCTGGAGAATATGAGCGTTACTTGTAGGATTAAACGATGAAGATTGTTGCTAAGAATAGCTAATTTTCTTTCCGTGGCACTCATCCTTCTCAAATAATCTTGTTGATTTTTAAAGGTATATTTAGTTACCCTAAACGCCGGTACGTTCATCTTTGAATCATAGGCTTTAAATGCACACAACATTTCCAATTGTCTAGTGAAAATATAATAAAAGTTGAGCTTTGTAAAATATAAAAACGTAATGACTTTTCGAACGACCTATTATCAACTTGACTGAATAATATGTCAGTTTGCTAATTTTATTCAGTTTTTTTACGAAAAGAACACCTTTCATTAAAAATGAGTCTTAAAATAGATTTTCAGAATCTTTTTTACTTCTTTATTTAACTTTTTATTCTGCCAACTATTTGATTCAATTAAAGTCTATTCTGCATAAAATAAATAGGACCTTAAATAGCAGATTCAAGACTATTTTATATTTCGGCATGAGTCTCAGTTGTTTAATGAGAGCTCCTTTATACGAGTTAAACCTTTTAAAGGATTCAGATGCTAAAATTCATAAAATAAGATTTCCTGATTAAATAAAATTCCTGTGTGTCCAGTTCCCTTCGAATTCTCACTCTCATTTCTTGGTCTTGGCTGAAAAAAGGTTCAAAAATACTTGAAATGTTGCATTGCCCCGAAAGCTATGATATTACATTAAATACTTGGCAGAATAAATAAAATATTCTGAATTAATTATCTTTTCTACAACTATTGGTATTTTTAACTTTTCGTAAATAGCATAATACATTATTAATTCAATTCATTTTAAAAACCTTCTCCTCATTTTTCTTTACATGCAAAGTGTCGTTTATTAGATTTGCATGGAAATAAGACTATTTAGATAAAGCAAATATAGATAAAGAGATCATTTAACCAGACATGTACGTTTCATCCTTATTTGGATTCTTCAGTATGCCATAGGGAGGAATAGAACTCACGACAAGTATATTGGCAAGCCAATGCATTGTGATAAGGCACTGATAAAACCCGGTATAAGAGCTACGGGTTCTAGGACCAGGAAGTTATTCCAGGACCAGAAGGACCACATAGTGATTAGAAAATACATGTCTTGTTAAATGATGAAATTCTCTTTATCTATATTTGCTTTATCTAAATAGTCTTATTTCCATACCAAACTTACAAAAATCACCTGTCCTGATCTACTACTTAGTAGTAGGTAAAAACTCCTACTTGAAAAATGACATTTATTAGGTGATTATCAAAATACCAATCAGATTTGGTAATAATAACTGAGTTGACACGCTCAAAGTTAGTTAAAATATTTTTATGACTTTCCTCATTAAGACTGTTTATTAAACAGTTATTAACCCTTTTGAAGAAGAGTTTGTAGGCTTTCTGATATATTCTTAGTTATTCAGTCATTTATTTGAAAAAAAGATATTGGCCGTCGAATTTTGAAATATTTTGTAATTTTGAGTTTTACTATTTTCCTCATCTTACGTTGTAGAAGACCTTAAATTTGCACAAGTACGTAACTGTGTTTGAATAACAAGAAACAAGACATAATTATTCTATTCACTGTATTCTATTGAATGAGGTAGAAGACCTCGTTTATCTTCAAAGAAACCGTGAATATCTCCCAAACTAAACCGAAAATTTCTTAAAATTTAATTTTTAGCCTAGTAAACTTTGAAAAATAGGAATTTTCATTGAACTTTAGAGTCGTGTCTTAAAGGGTTTAAACTTGATATTTTATACTCAGAATCCTTTCCGCTATGAAGGGTTACTTGTTATAAATATTTATTCTTCAAATATTTTTGCGTATGACCATATCAGTCATCCAGGTTTATTTATTTTCCAGATGAAGATCATGTTTTGAATCACAAAACCAAGTACTCCACTTCACCTTGATTATATAGATAATAAAACCATGTTAGATTAATTAGAAAGATGCGTGTTGAAAGATAATCTGCGATTTGTCCCATATACAATCAGCATAGTTTCAAGTTTAGTGAACTAGGGAATAATGGGTTGTACAATAAGGAGGTTTCTTTGCACATCATTGCAGATGGAAACGAGAGACTACCAACCGGCTCATTAATAAAAGTTGTAAAAATGGGGGTTTTGACAAGCATTTCGGGATTGTTTGGAACATTTCTTTCTTCAAAAGTCAAAAGGCAGCATTCACATCCCAGGGTTCCTTCGATAAATCACCCTTGTTCTCGCGCCGAATATATACTCAGCCCCACTCTCTCATTGGTTAACCTCTCTCTCAAGTTCATCCAGCATACACCATCTACTTAACAGGACTCAAAAACCAATCTAGTCTATTATAATTTTTATCTTTGTTTCCTTAGACAAAATAAATTTTTCGACTATAAGATATCTTTCTTTTCTAGCCAAAATATATTCTCGGGAAGGATTCAATGAGTCGCAATGTAAGGAGATGCTACGAAAGATTTGGAGTAAATCCAAAGATAAAAAGTTTCCTCTAATTGAATCGTTCACGGTCGATAAGAAGGAAGAGATGGCCCTATTACTATACCTCACCTCGAAATATTTCAGTTAGTCCCTTTCCGTTATATATTTTAATCAACTCCAGAGTGGATCTCACAAGATTGCTCTATTTTTACAAGGGTTTCAATAACAGTTCACGAGAACTCACATTTTTAATCTTTTCTTGTAGGTGAGTCACCAGGCACTCATTGCTTACCCCTCAGAAAGGATTCATTCAATCTACCTTGGTCTGAGAAGGACGTTCTAGACTTGTAGTCTGGGGAAATATTTTCAATGCAAAAATACTTTATTTAATTCCAATAAATCTATAAACAATTCAACAGCTAATCGTGAAATAGTTCAACAAACACATTGATCTGTTTTTATTAATTGTCAAATTTTATGCCATTAATTGGTTTATTTGGTTCATCGATTCTTCAGTCTCTCATACCGGTCCTGGTTATCATGATCAGAACTGAGAGATATCTTGGATCGGTCTTTCATACATTTAGTAAGAGTACGCTTATCAAAATTATACTTTTTACTAAAAAAATGTAACCATGAGAGTAGACTGATCCATTTCAATCATGATGGCATGCTTCTGTGCATTAGAGAACTTCATAATTAGAAAAAATTTAGAAAATTGTTTATAGAAACGTAAGCTTATTAATAATAAGTTATTATTGATTGCTTAAAGGGAATTAGAATGAAAGTTGAATTACAATTGACCAATAGGATTTGTGCACAGAATTAGGCTGGAGCGATTTGATTGGTTCGAATGCATTTTGGAAATCTTCTCCCTATAAGCTAATGCGTTTTAGATTTTTCATTAAATACCCGTGCTTGCCGATGTCTGACCTGTATAGTATTAGGGTTGCTCGCAAGGGATTAATTTGCATGCACTTGTCAAGTTTTCTATACTTTGAAGTCTGCGGATTTATGTGAGACAAATTATAATCTCAAGTTTCCCTTTGCTTTTATTCTAATCGTTCAATAATTCATCACAGAAGCTTCGATTATCTGTCAACTCTCATCTTTGAGAAACTTCTTTCTATGTCTGCCAAAGACGGTTGGCAGTTTTTTTGAATGGCAGGCCACTGCTAATTTAAAAAAATCCAGATCTCACAGTTTCGAGAAAATTAGAGGATGCAGAATAGAAATTCGATGAAAAAATTCCTTCAAATGACCTCAATTATCTTTTGGATAAGCTTGGTATAAAATTAATTTTAAACGAATCTCATTGGCTTGTTTAATTAAAAATCTAAAACATGCAATGAGAATTGTTTAAAATTTATTTTACACCAAACCCTCCAAATAAGAAAGGCAAAATTCAAATTTATTCAAGTGGATCTTATCGAAACTTCTTTTTGAGAATTCTACGAAATTTAGTGATTTCGATTTCTCCTCATTGATAGTGGCCAATGGAAGCCAATTTACACCTGCATATGCGTATGTCCCAAGAAATAGGACCTCTTATGTTTACTACTTTTTGTTTGGCTATTTTCTCCAAAATCTGACTCAGGATCGAGATTAAATCGAAAGAATCCATCCGAGATGTTTCATTTCAAAATTAGTTATTTCTGAATATATAAATTTTTTTGTTAGCAGGTTTAAATCTGGTTAAATTTATATTAATAATGACTCATTATTAATGAGTTATGTCGCGAAAAAGAAGAAAGAATATTCATAATTCGATGAGAAATTTGTTCACAAAATGTTTGAAAATAACCCCGCAAACATGGACTTTTCACGATCGGTGGAATATATTGGCTTTTCATTGGTCACTTGTATCTTGAGACTCGATTCCTTCTTCTCTTTCTTTTCCTGATCTTTCATCTCGATAATGTACCTCATGAGAAGTTCATCACTGAACCCGGTGTACGCCTGGCCCCAGCTCTCGTGGTGGTCGAAGCGAACCTCGGGCATTATCGGTTCGACTAGGCCGTGGGAAGCCTTGAGCTGAAGCTGTGGCACCGTATCCGGAACTGGTAGACGATAAATCATTGAGTTTTCTCTCTTTGCAGTCTCCAATTGGCGATTGCAAAGGGCCTCTAAATCTTTGAACATCTTCAAATCGGGCACAGACTGGGAAATGCAAACTCCTTGTGCTTTCTTATAGGCCTTGATTGATTTGAGAAAATCATCGCGGTCTGCAATAAGAAGAAATGACATTTTTGGATTTCAAAAACTATCTCGAAAGCCTCGAAAATGTGATTATTAGACTTTAAATTTCTGAAATATTAACTGATCAAATAATTCTCAACTGAGCACATACAAAATCGAAAGAACTCTAATTACAAGTGTGCTTAAAATCGATTTAGAATTAATTGAGTAGGCTCTCCAAAGAGATTAGATGTTGAATTTAAAGATGGAACAAACATTTCACTGCAGAATTCCCAGCAGCGATCGCTTCCCCGGCCTGATTCTCCTTCAACAACTTCCCAACGTGGAAGCAATAGGCGTAGGCCATGTAACAATTATGCTTCAACTCAAGGTACATCTTCCACTTGCCGGCTATCTTATCCTGGCAGGGTTTGATCGACAACTGGGCATCCTTGTAGAGCTTGGCTGTCTCATAAGCTAGCGCCGATATGAGACTCGGCTGGTGCTCTAATTGTATGGCCTTTTGCGTGGTGAACTCTTGGGCTTCTGCGTTGAACTGGTAGTAGTATCCGTTGAGGACGTCTAGATGTAGGTCGGTGTTCTCTTTCGGCCTATTCTCCAAATGGCCCACGAGGTCCTCCTTGATGAGCTTGATCAGGCCCATGGCCATGCGCATTGACCGGTGGAGTTCCTTGCCGACATCGTCGTTAATTATCGTGTTGGTTGTTAGGAAGGCGGCGTGCTTGGAATACCAAAAGGCCACGTTGAGGAGCATGCTCGCGAATTCAAAGACAAAGTCTTGTTCAACACTGTAATATTAAGACAGAGATCAACATATCTTATTTTTTTAGAATTGAGCAGGCTTTTGAAAAAATGATACCGCTATAACAAAAGTGTTAATGTTATTAGAACATAGTCTGGGCTTTTAAAAGATAGTCCAATTTATAGATTCGATTAACCCTACAAACCTAGATTCTAGAGCTGTGAAAATTTTTCAACATTAAGAATTTCTCAAGGCTTTTTGCTTCGATCAGTCTTTGAAGAATTCTCATTAAAAACTTTGCAATAAATGAGTATCGGCATAAATTAGAGAAAATTATCTTTTGATCATAAAAACCTCTCTTAGATCTGATTAAATCTGTAGTTTTAAAATTTGTTGCTATATGAGATTTTTTCAAATATCAATATCAGACTTTTAACACGTTAATTAATCACGCCTGAATTAATTCGAGAATCAAATTTTGACTAAATACAGATTGAGACTTGATTTTAATAACTGTGTCATTAGTTTTCATCTAGAATCTACTACAGTTAGTAAGCAGTAGGCCACAGCTTTTCGGAAAAGGTTGTTTGGAGAAATACAGAGAATTCGATGTAGTAAAATGTCTTCTGAACTACTCACAAGTAGAAGATCGCTTCTATTTTAGATAGAGACGTGATGAATCAAAAAAATATGATTTTCTCTGAATACAATCACTCATTTTTTAACCTTTGTACTTATGAGTAGTGCTTATAAAAAGATAGTTCTAGTTAATAATTCAAATTTTTTTTCGAATTCGTGAGATATGGATAATCTTTTTCAAAAAGCAAAAAATAGATTTATCAAACAGGCACAAAAATAGATTTAGTTTCTATAAAATTTTTAAGGAATTTCCAACATTTAAGATACAGTTAGGCTCATACTGTTCAAGATTACACAAGCGGAATAAACTGTGAGTAGATAGTGTGTAATACAGATGAGTTTAAGGAATAAACGGAAGATTGGGTGTAATTATTTCTGAGACCTATTTTGGGATAATTAAGATACTGACTAAAAGTGTTAGGCTACGCCTGATTTTTATAAGATTATTCGTTTTAGATTTTACTTTGTTAACCAAGTCCTCTTTTCTCGAGGACTTTTAATCCTAGAAATGAGTGTATTACCGAAATATATGCTCAAAGTTTGAGTCACACAAACTGTGTGACCCTAGGTCGCAAGGGGACTAGGAGGATAATTTTTTTCTAGAATTTACATTGATGAATCACTTACACAGCATCATCAGTGGATAATGATATAGAATCTGTCCATCTAACGGGGGTATAGGTCTTGATTTTACTATTATATTTAGCATTATCAACTGGAGAGACAATGAAGCCATAGAAATAGTTGATGTACTGTTGCAGGGCTTCCTTCATCGAGTCTACGTTTGCTTTTGGATCATTTATAATCTCTAGCAGCTTTCCTCTTCGAATTGAAATTTCACTATTTTGTTATTAATACACGACTCACTTGCAAACGGATCTTGAACTAACGTCGGAGGGGATTTTAAAGTTGTCGAAATTTATTTTCGATGAGCATTTTATTGGATTTCTATAGAACCAAAAAGACATGATAAAATATTATTATTAGGAAAGTAGATTTTGAAAAATCTGTAGTATTTATCGACTAAAACAAGATTTGAAGAGAAATAAAATACAAATTAACAACTTTCCGAATATTTAAAATTTATGGCAGAAATTGCAGACTTCTTAGCTCCATCAGATGACCGTCTTGGGGAACTTCCTGAAGGATGGGAGAGGATTTTCGATCCTACAACACAAAAGTTTTACTTTCTCGACCATGTTAATAAAGTTTCCTCTTGGATCGATCCAAGGCCGAAAATAACAGAGCCAGAACAGAAAGAAACAAAGAAGAATAAATCATCCAAGAGTCCTTCATCAGAACGTAAATCTCCAAGGAACTCGAAAACGACATCTCAAACTGATAAGAAGGTGGAGAAAAGGCAAGAAACTATAATCCCTGAAGCTAAATATAAAACGGAGGTGCCCGATTACAAGGCGACCGAGGCAGTAATCATTGAAAAAGAATCTAATGAAACAATCAAGATAGACTTCACTGAAAATAATGAGCGATATAAGCCTCTTGGACCGGACCCTTATAACTTGATACCAAACATCGGCTGTAGACGTCAAATGCAATATCTAAAAGACGATCATCCTTTTGGACCGGATCCTTCCCTGGTTACTAGATCAATGAACGTGTCTACTATTGCTTAGGCAACAAATATTCCTAGAGATTAAAAATACTTATTCATTTTAAAATTATTAATTCATCGAAAAATGAGAAATTTTTGGATTGCATTCATCGAGCATATGAAAACTTTTAATGGTAAAATATTGATTATTCAGGGTTGATTATTTAAAAATCTGAAATAGATCTACGAAAAATATTGGTTGAACATTAGATTGAGATTCTAACTATTTTACCGAATAATTATCCAACAACAAAGGATATGCAAACTTAATTTATGCATTGCATATATATTCTTTCTAGATAGTGAATCTTTCAATTATTGAAATTCAATCTATTCCCGTTCTTTTTTTTAGAATTCGATAAACGGTTCTTACTTTGCATACAAATTTATCTTCAAGAGTTTTGAGGTTCCTTTTATCGAAAATTTTATACTTTGTTTTATAAATAAAAAGAGTGAATAAATTTCAAAAATATGATAAAATTCTATTCGTATTTGAAAATGTGTGAAATAGAACTTGTTATTCAAAAATAAAACAAATTATTAAATTTTAATCTAATTCCCATTTTTGAAAAAAGGATTTTTCTAAAGTTTAGACTCTTATATTCGATTCGAATACGAAAATAAATAAATAATTATGATACTTCGCGAGTTCCAATGAATCTGGAGAACCTTTGCCTCCTACCCCAGAGATCTTGATCATCACTAGGTCAGAATCTAAGGCCCCGTCATCCGGCTTGACGTTACCACAACATGGCGACCACGCGAATGTCAAACTGAAAGAAACGCTAGGTCCAGGTCCCCTGATGTTTAATATTAAACTCCCGATTGAGACGACAATGAAGAAAACGTTAAGTCCCGAGTGACTGAAAACCAAAGGCTTCGAAAAGCACAAAACGATTATCCCCCGAACCAAAAACGAAGGGTGGCAACGACAAAGCCCACCTTATTCTGAAATTCTCCAGCACCATCTCCCTGTGTGCGCTCCGAATGAACATTTTCTGGGAAACCAAGAATATCCCAGAAACCCTCAAGATTCTCCGGTCGATTTCGTAAAACAACTCGGATCAAGCTAGTGAGATTCTCGAAACGATTTGTCAACTCAAATATGACAACTCTGCCGAGCAGATAGAGATTCAAAGCTAATTATCAAAATTTCAACAACGAAGCTATTGACAAAGGAAAGGCTGAGCTCAACCCAGAAGAATTCAAAATTCTTAAACCGGTAATCAAAGGCAACCCCATCTCAATCTTCCGAGAAGATCACGAAGATATTATTCCCTGTCGAACTTTACTCTTGTAACTTACCTTACAATATCTTAGGAAGCGATTTCCTTGTACAAAATCGACCTGAATAAAACACATACCTTCATTGAGGGTTTTGAACACGAAATAACGACTAACGATAAACCTTTCTTCGATCATACGAAACTGACAAATTCTTAACAGAATTATACAAAAATCTATTAGACTTCAGAGTTTTACGATTTTCCTCATCATCATGGATGTTTCACCTTTTCAAACGAACTAACAAAGGGAAAGGCAGAATTGATGTCATTTTTAGAGGACTAAACAAAATTACGAAACGAAGGTGTATCACCTACACAAGAATTGAAACTTAAAACTGCAGGCTGTAGATATTATACAAATCGTATAGTATACGATTATATACTGCAAAAGCACATTTCACCAAATAAGAGTTGCCGAATGTGATATCGAAAAAACGGGAATACTTACACCATTAGGTCTGTTTGAATGGGTAGGTATGTCTTTCGGACTCACGAATGATGTTGCTACCTAGCAAAAATTCGCAAACATGGCTTTTGCAATGGCATATCTTGACGACATAATAGTATTCAGTGAAACTCGCAAAGAGCACCTGGAGCACATAAACCACGTCCTAAATCCACTCAACAATTTGCCAAAGAGAAAATTACTTTCTTAGGAAACAGAATTAACGAACAAAGAGTTACTCTTTGCCCCGAGAGGATCGCTGAAATTATGAAACTTCATTACGAAGCGTGCAGAAAATTCACACAATACATACGACACAGAGAAGTCGTCATATTCACGACTCCAAATAAGTTAGCAGACCCATATGGTAAACGAACCGATTGGGTAGAACGAAGAATCCAATACATCGGCGCATTCTCCACCGACGACATGTTGACGGAGAAGATGGGGACTTAACTAGTGGTACTTGACTGTGAGAAAGCGAAAGTCACGCGACATACGAAAAGACAGTTAGAGAGTTTTCCCAAGACAGAAGAAACTTTTTAAACATTTTCACAATGACGTCTTAACACTCAGACCATCGAATAGCTACTCAAAACCATAATCGATCGTAAAACGAAATATCTCAACCTATACTAGACGAGACATCAACCACCATCTGGAACTCGACAAAATTGGAAAGCGGAAACGGGTTACCCCGTTATTCTCACCTCTGACCAAGGAAAATCTTTTATGTCAAACGAATTCCAACAAGAGCTTTTCGACTACAACATCATACACAATTATACGTCCGCCTATCATCCTCAAAGCAGCGGGATGATCGAGCGAAGACACAGGCTAATTAACAACCGATAACACATGCGACGGGTTTGACGCACTACCAGACATACAACTAAGGCAGCGTCAGCTTGACGTTATCACAACATATCGATTATATAATTTTGATTCATAAGTTTAGATAAAAAATAGCTGTCTTCTTTAATAACCTTTGGTTTTAATAAAACTGCGCTAAAAGTTGACTTTTGAATGCATACCTTGAAATCGATTTACGGCGTAGATTCTACGCTCTGATTTTATATTACAATAATACTGGTCATTACCTGTGATAAAATACACAACATTGGGTAAAAACAATCGAATACTGTTGAGTAATTAAACAGGATTAACTTTAAGAATTAGTTTTACTCCTCGAATCATAACAATTACTTTTTATGGCAAACATAACCTGGAAGAGGTTTTCGTGACTTGAAATCTGTCAATCTCTATTAGATTAAGTTTTACATAAATTATCGGTTTTCGATTTTCCATTTGAAATTATAATTTCTTGAATATTTTAGATTGATAGCTTAAAATTGACTGCTCATAAAAATGGCTTGAGAAAAGTCTCAATCAAATGTGTTTAGTAAAGATCTTTAGAAATTCGCAAAATTCTGGCCTTCAATTTTATAATTAGTTCTAAATGTTAATTTTCTTTTGGCCTCAACAATTTTTTGTCGTGAGAATTAAATGCCAAGGTTTAAGTCAAAAATTTGTCTTATTTCACTGCGAATCCAAGGTAAAACATGTCTAACAAATTTTTTTGTTAATCTGATTTAATTTAAGCTGAGTAATCTATATATATAAAGTCATGACTTTGTCACGAATAGGCCCCAAACCGTCTGTCCGAGTTTCTCTATATTTTAACAGATTATTCATTACGATACTGTGCTCAACCTTTTCAAAACAAATCTTTAAAAAATTTAAAGGTGTGGTCAAAGTATCATATCTCCAGAAAAAAATGTCTAACCTGTATGCAAACAGCCAATCAAAATCATCCTAATTAAGCTGTCATCGTGTCTTGATTAATCATACATCTATATACATTCTGCACACACCATACTAAAAATAATGTATTAGTTTTATTCATACGCATACACAAATATTCATTTTCCCATGGCTGACAGCTTTCAATTGCATGAGAGAGTCTTTTAAATTTTGATTTCTTAACCCACACCCGGGAAATGGGGTATCTAATATCCCGG
>KL567052.1:0-14047 GCA_000715275.1 Gyrodactylus salaris
TACTAAAACTTGAAAATTCGTTAACGATGAATTTTGATAGAATGAATTTCTATATTTAACCTCGGGAAAAATAGGTTGTACAATAGGGTAGTTTCTTTGCACATCATTAAAGATGGAAATGAGGGACTCCCAATCGACGGAATAATAATAGTTGTAACAATGGGGTTTTTGGACAAGACGTTTCGGGACTGGTTGGATCATTCCCTTCTTCAGTTGTCTTTAAAAGTTGAAAAGTCAAAAGAGCAGCATTCACATCATTGGGTTCCGTCGATGAATCACCCTCGTTCTTCGCACTAAATATATATCGTCTACCCCATTCTCTCATTGGTCAATCTCTCTCAAGTTCATCCAGCATACACCATCTACTTTACAGGACTCAAAAAACCAATCTACTCCATTTTAATTTTTCCATAACAACTAAAAGTTTTTCTAGACCGTTAAGTTTTATTAAGAGACAGAACACTTATATCCTGATGAAATTAGAGATTAGATTTTTATTTCACGAATTTGAATATGAAAATACTGTTTTCGAGTTAGAGTCCTTTTAAAAGAGTTTTAAGTGAAAAGAAAGGTGAATTAAGGCTTAAAATATATTCGTAAGTATTGAAACATTTTTTATGGTCCACCCATCCCTAGTGTCGCAAACTTTGGAAAAAAACATACTAGACAGTCAAAAAGACCAAGTCTCAGTCTGTATTTATCCGAAATTTGAATATTTTACCAATTCAGGTGTGAAAAATTATGGTTTGAAAAAAGCTCACTTATTAGTAACATATATTACTCATTAGGCCACTGCTTTTTGAAAAAGGTTTATCCTGATCTCACAGTTTCGAGAAATAATATATAGAGGATGCTGAATGCGAAGTCGATAAAAAAATTTCTTCAAATAACCCCAATTATATTTTGGATAAGCACCACTCATAAATAGACATGTACTTGTATTTTAGATAGAGCTGTGATGAATAACTTTTTTCGACCAATTCTTCAATCAATAATAATATTTGATTGTCTTTGAATACAAAAATAAAGTTGATTAAACATAATTTTTTACTTAAGAGTAGTGATTTTTCATAAACCATTACGCATCAACTAACTTTATAAAACCTCCAATCTCTATAAATTCTCAGAGTCATTTCAGATTGTTTTATTTAATCTCTCAAATTGATTAATCTAATGGGGTTTTATAAAATATTAGACAAAAGTACGTCTACAAGAATATTGATGTTTTTCATTTTTTTTTCTGATCTATCTAGGTTTAAAATAGGTCTTTCCTTTATATATTATTATTCGGTAGAGGAGCATGATTAACCTAATTTTCAATAATTTTACAGAATGTGATTCGTCCTTGTAGCAAATAATATCTAATTAAATTTAGTAGTTCTGTAGAAAACATTTACAAATTCATTGAATGATTCTGATAATATTGATAATTAATAATTATCAACATCTTGAGAAGAGTAGACATTTTATTGTGATTGAGAATTAACCCTTCTACGCCCAGTAGGGCACTGCTTTTTGATTTTATACCTCTTTTAGATCGCGCACAATCGTAATCTAGACATGATTTCACGAGGAACTGTATATTGAATATTCATTCTAGGGAAATAATAATTTGTATATGAAAATCGTATTCAATTAATTTTAACTTGCGCCAAAACTTAAATCGGGATTTTGTGAGAGATAGTAGCAATATTTGGGAACTACATGAAAAATGCTATCCTTTAGAAGAAACGTTCTCAATTAAAAGACTCTTGTTAGGAAGATGTGACTGATGCGCGATTCAAATAAGCACTGAATCTTAAAGAAAATCTGAATGAAAACTTGTAGCTCTCAGAAACGATAATCTTGCAACTAAAATTTTACTTTATTAAACAAAGATTTGTCTACTTTAAAGTAGACGGGTTAAATAATATTAAATATTTAGTACTCTCCACTTCAATTTCATGTCAGACCTACAAGCCAGACTGTCGTCAGAAGGAAATCCAAGTGGAACTCTTGGAGGCATACTCCTCTGGAAAGTCCAACGAATTGCCCTCCTGCAGCAGCGATCTCATACCAACCGACATCCGCTCCTCCTTCGGCATTGGCGTGGAAACCGATGACCTCGATCAATTCGACCTCGATCTCATTGGTTGGCCCAATCTGGATACAAATCACTGCCCGGAGTGCAATCCCTTGTGCTCTGGTTGCGAGAAGGAAATTGTGCAATCCTTCTGCAACAACAATCCCTGCCAGTCGGATTCGGCGTGCGACTTTTTGAATTGCGACATCTACTCATCCAATGAGACGCAGACGTCATTTGAGATCTTCGACACCATCCTGAGTTCAGTGCATACGCAGACTAGTGACAGTTTTAGGTGATTCTTTTAGGGACCAAAGGTCTCCAGTTTGTAGTTACATATCAAGCGGTTTTCCGTACTGTACTTCATAACACTACTCAATTATTTTATAATATTTTTCAACCTTGTTAATAAAATTTCCAGTCTATTTTTTATACAATATATACCACATTTGCTTAATAAACAACAGCCTTCTTTTAGCGCTATCTTCATGAAATAGGACAATTGCTCAATTTGACTTCATGAATTCATTTTATCTATTTTGTCTGTATACTAAAATCTTGAAAAAACTGCAACTAATTATACAGGGCTTCAATTTTCAGAAGTGTGACTACACCGGATCAGATTGTATACCATTTTGCTTAAAAGTTTTATTTTAGCACTATTTACGGAACATATTCTACAGATTTCTATTACATATTTAAAAAAACCTCACACCCTTTTTATGTATCTGACCAAGTAAAGCATTTATGAAAAATCCTATACATATCTAGATTTTAGAAAATTATAATTGTGATCTTAGATCCTTAGAATCAGAAACGAGCTAAAATAATTGTGAAAGAAGCAAAAAATTTGAATGTTTTCTGATCCAAACTTGATTCATGTTGAGAAATTTTTTGTTGATTAAAATTTCTGTCTAATCAGAAGAAGTCAAATTGTCAAAAATTCAATTTTTGCAAATTTTCAAATTTATCGATCGTTGGGGAACAAGAAATTGAATAGCCCAAAGATTTGGCAGAAAAGTGACCAAGATTCAAAGATCTTAAAATTTCCGCCCTGCATGTCCATTGGACAATTTTTTTCAAAATTTTTTAGATAAATTTGTTTGTTTCTGAATGGGAGGAAGAGCCAAAGTGTGCACCTTAAAATCTAAATGTTCTCTCAAATAATTTTATTTCTTCGTTTTGTGTGTTTATTGATGTATTATCAAACAATAAATAATGAATTTTTTCCAAACGCAAAGGTTTTTGAGAAAATCGTTCGAAAAGTATCGAATTTCACTTGTCACAAGTTCTAGATCTAGGCTTAAAGTGTGAACTATTTTCAAAACATTTATTTCAATATATTTATTTACAAATTTTCAGTTGATAATAACATCTTTTGATTTTTCTCTTTAATAAAATCATTTTACAATAGTATTTAAATTCTCTTTCAATAATCTACTTATACGCCCTCCTCCCGTTTTATGATCTCACATTGACCTCTTGACATGTGTCCTCAAATGTCCCAGAAGGTCATCGATATTGGGAAAGGTCTGGAAGCATATCCTACACTGATTCATCAACACCCGACTTGTCGTGAGGTCCTCATTAAAAGGTCCCAACGGCGTCATATGCTCAGCGCTGAGCGGCTTATTCTGCATGAACATGCTGAAGGTCATTTTCATGAGTTGCTGGTGGAACATTGCATTCAAATTCGTTTCCACCTGAGTCGGCAGTGTAACTGTGGGATTCATGGAATGGCGCTTGTTGGTCTCACTCTCGGCCTTCTTCCGCGACTGCCTCCCCTTGGCCTTGTGGCTGGGATTGCTGTGGGCGTTGGGGCCGCGCTTGATGCTCATCAGCTCCTGGGAATTGTCGTACTCTGGGAGGCTGCCGTCTGAGTTGAGCACAACATCTGGCTTGTGGGCCAATTTTTGCAAGTGCAACTTTAGGGAATGACAGTACTTCGTGGCGTAGTTGCAATCGACGCAGCGGTATTGGTAGACGTTGGTGTGCGACTTCATGTGACTGTTGAGCATGGATTTGTTGACGCATTCATAATTGCATTTGGAGCACTTGTACGGCTTCGACCCAGTGTGATTCCTCAAATGGTACTCGAGGTGATGCTTGTACTCAGTGACGAAGCAGCACTTGTCACATTCCAGCATGCGATCTGTCTTTATGTGCGTTCGCTGGTGATCCCAAAACTCTTCCTGAAAAAAAAACAGTTTAAGCAAGTACTATAATTCACCATAGTACTAGCAAGTACTATGTATGAAGAAATTAATTATTTTTACTAAAGATAAGAAAGATTTCAATGAAAAATAGTAAGATCTTAATTCATTGAGAAATAGTAATTCTGGTTTATTTTCTCAAAAAGGTTTATAAATAGTTGTTTTAATCACTGCTTGAAATTATTCCAGTAAATATCTTTAAAAAAACACTTGAAGATGGTTACCGAATGATTTACGGTGAGAGATTTTAATCTAAAACACTGAAAAATGAGTCTAATCAACCAATAGAGAATTGGACACTCAAATTTTTAATTTAATGTATTCCATAAACCGTAACATTAACGTTTTATTTCGAAAGGAGGAGGAGGACTGCTTACACGACAGTTTGTTGTCAAGGTTAAAAGCGAGTTTTCTTTTGCATGTTTTTGTCAAAAGTGAAATTTTCCTTTCTTTTTTTCATGAAACAAACACACAGAGATAGAAGAATGTTACCTAACCCACTTGCGTGCTACGTGCATTGGCTGAGTAGGATACATTCATGTCATTTAATGGTCTAGTGAATTTGAAGATTGGAAAAACATGCCATTACACTTCTATCGTTCCCATGAAGCTCTGCGGCGATACACCTCTCTAATCTCAAAGGGAAACACTGTGGTCTTTGGGAGGTTAAAGCAAACATATTTGAATATTCCTAGAAGGGCCTGCTGCTCGCGATAAATTATTCCAACAAGAGGGAAGAGGTTGGGGTTGGTTACAAAATGGAAGAGTGGGGGGCTTGTAGCGTGTACCCCTCTCATCAAAAAGCCTTGGTGACCACTTCGAGAGCGCTCTGTAAAGATCTAATCAGCAGACAATTTGCTCATTTCTATACTGAAAGCATTTTAACTTGTTTTTAAAAGAATTTTATAAAGAGGTTTCACTAATTATTTTGCAAAGATAAAAAAAGACTTGAAACAGAAATTTAATTTTAAAAAAAATCCTGAATTTTTTGATAGAATATCGGAGATTTTTAATTTTCACCTTGATCCGGATCGTAAAAATAAATCTATTCAAAAAGACTTCTTACAGATTTGAGATATGATTTTGAAATCAATTTAAAAAACCTTTTCTAATCTAATTAAATCAGTAAGAATGCAGTTTCAGATCAAACACTCACCTTGGTTGTGGTACTGTAATCGCATTGTTTGCATTTTTGCATTTTGGGCTTCAACAGGCGAGGGCACTTTCCGGAGAAGTTCTCCGGTGGAATCTCACAATGAAAGTCCTTGATGTGACGCTTCAGCCGGCCTTCGGTCCGCGATGTATAGTCACATAGGTCACAGTGGTAGTCGTAATGCGTCTGCAAGTGACCCTTGAATTCTTTGTGTGATGTGCCTGTCGAAAAAAAAAATTAATTTCCAAAAGAAAATATTTTTATCTGGTTTTTAGAAATTTAATTTAAATATTTGTGTTTTGTATTCAAAAAATAATTATTCACCGCATTTATTCCATGTTAAGAAATCCTAAAAAACTTTCTGAGTGTGTAGATGAAAAAGTTACTTTGCATCAAAATCCTAGCGGGCGAGCTAATAATTACACCAAGGTGTTAAGTCACAGTCTGTTGTACAGTACAACTTGTACTACAACGAACCAAAAAAACAGTAAGGGGATGGATAACTGAATTTAATATATTTCGCCATGCATATTATAATTCCCACTTCAAACTACGCCGTTCTCATTTTTCCAATTCGATTCCCATTGTGCAGAAGGGGTTTCAATTTTTTTCATGAGGTGGGGTGTAGGGAATCATATAAAAAGAATATTATATAATTTTTAATATGACAGATGTACTCAAGCAAAACTTTTTAACCTTTAGCCAGCAAAAGGAGGCTGTAGGATGGACAAAAAAATAACGGGGGCTAGAACACTTGTCCTACTTATCTAACAGAACGATAGTTTAATATGTATAATGATTATTTTAAAAAGAGGGGTCAGTACATGAGATAAGTGTGTGTGCCCAAATGTAATAATACATTCATGAATGTTGAAGAAGAATAATTATAATGATTTTTAACCAGTGGACATTGTAAAAATATTTCCTCCATCAATTACGCCGCCTTAAAATATGACGTAATGTAGAATAGTCGTGTTCATTTTTATCACCTAAAATATTTTTTTTAAATATAAGCAGATGTTTTAACCTAGAGAGTTCACTTTTCCTACAGCGTAAAATTCATTGAGAAAGTGAATCTTTTTTTTACTATAAATTCATTGAGAAAACTTTTACTACACATCCATCTAAGAAACGTGAAGACACTTTTTTACACTTGACAGAAGTAATTAAGTTTAGAATCTAAATTGGAGTTTGGCGGGATATATCAATCATCCTTCAAAAGGGTATGAGAAAATGGATGGATAAAAGCAATTTGTAGAGCTTCCTTCGGGCAGATATAAAATGGGAGATTTATTTGTCGGTAACCGTCCTTTTTTCTGTTGTGTATAACTCCACGTAATAGACTATCATGTCAAGCGATCCCCACACATACAATCAAACGTCCCGATGTATAACTGTATACTTCTCAGAGAGAATCGTTCATTCATCCTCAAATCGGATGTGTCGGTGAACATGGGAAAAGAAAAAAATAACGGAATAAAGCTAATTAATGGATTAGAAAAAATGAAACAGAAGGAAAAAAATTCGAAAGTAGAAGGAAAACAAATCTTCCTCTAAAAAGGAGGAGAAACTGCAAATGAGGGTGGTGAGATGCATTTTTCTGGCACCGGTCAAAAATTATCTTTGTATCCTCTGATATATAAATATTCAAATTCCTTCTCATTATCCTCTGTTTTGACATTTATTTAATTTTTATATGACATAATTTAAATAGAGAAAAAATCCATTCCATAAAGGGATTTGAGTTTCTCAGAAGAATTTTTACATTTTTGTTTTCTTTCGGTATTTTTGTAGCTCACCGTTCCACTTCTTCATCTATTGATAGCTTTTAATGTTTGTTTAAGCTGAGTAAATACGAGAGTTTGAATGGGGAAATCTATTCATCCTCCATGTAGGCCCTCCCCCACGTTTTAAAACATTATTTCTCTCAATGGATTAGAGTAAAGTCAGGAATAAACTTTTAAACAATAAAACAATTGATAGAGTGAATTTGATAAAATTAATATTGTTATTTTTTGTTTAATTTGCGTGACCGCATATTTACAGATGTTTCTCGCAAAAATAAGGAAAGGGGGAATAACAATAAGAGCTTTTTAAAGAACATTAAAACACGATAACTCACCAGAATAGCTACAAATGTGACACGAATAGAAGCCGTTGCCGCTGATCGGTACCGGATCATCGGAGCCTGCGTTTGAAATGGAGCTGTTTTGCGTGAATCTGGATATGTCGTCTATTTTCAAAGGTTAAATAAAAATTATTATAATTCAATGAAATGTAGTGAAAATCTTTCAAAATATGCCTCACCAGATGAGTTCTGCTGTCGGTTCTTGATGTTAGGAAATAACTCATTAGATTTCCTCGAGGCCCTATCATCACCGTCGAGGGAGGGATGACTGAAATGACTCATCTTTGGTAAGGAACTAGGTGGACTGCTGGACGAGGATTCCGTCTCCTTCGGAAGGTCCGATGTACTCAACTCCAGCGAGCCAATACACTGGCCTTCTATGTTCGTTGGAATTGTAGTGTCATTGAATAATTCTGAGAGCTGACCATCCTTTCTGTTATAACTAAAACTGTCATTCCTTTGACCACTTGGGAGAAATAATTATTTTTGAGTCTTTAAGAATACAAATGCTTTTTAATTATGATAATGTATTCTTTCATAATGGCGTTATGTATTTATTAGATAAACAATGAAAACACTTCGATACATATTTTCAAGTAGATTTTCCTTATTAATTTTCAATTAAAGGAGTTTGAAACACTTTGAAAGGTGTGGTAACACTAGTAGCGATAACAGTTCTAATGCATTATTATTTGAGTAGAATTTACTCATTTAAATAATTGCCTCAAGTGATACAACATCAATTCCCCACATCAGGTATCAGTTGCTGGGGTTTCCAATAAAGCGAAGATCTCGCAGCTTGAACGATTACCCCCTTGCCATTCACTGGTAAAAATATGGCGAGCAGTTTGTTTTCAAATTTGAAAAACAAAACAACAGAGAAAATATTTAGTCTAAAAAACAAAAAAAATTTGCATTTGTAAATGAAATTTCGGAGAAGGAGGATATAATTTATCTTCTTTTTGAGAGAAACAAAAAAGTGATTATTCAAATGTTTTATGTCCGATATATAGAGGAGGAAAAGTCCTATAAATTCCTTCATTAGCTCCCATGAGACTAATATTATGCAGAGAAAAAGATTTTCGTCTTAACGAAATTCATTGAAATATTAGATTTGTAGAAAAAAAGTATAGTAAAATTTTCTGAATTAATTATTATTGTAGTAAAAAAAGTAATTCATTGAAATACAAGATTTGTAGTAAAAAAAATAGTACAGTTTATTCAATGAATAAACTTTCAAAGTAAAAATTGACATTCACTCACATTTCGATGGGACTTGATTGATTTTTAGGTTGTTTATTGTCAATGACATTTTTTCTATAATCCGAATCGTTACAGCTTAGCGAGGAGATATCGAAACTGCTGACTGCCTTAACTTGAAGACTCTTAATTGTCTCTCCCTGTTCCATAATGTCTTGATTCAAGTTTTCCTCGAGAGAGAATGGGCTAAAAGTGAAATGTATCATTTTTATTATCGCAAGACACTTTTTTCACTCTCTAATTATCAACTTCCGAATGTAAGAAAAAATGTAATAAAAAAGCGTTTGACTTACTAGCTCCTTTTCGTAGAGAGACTCTGGTGCGAGAATAAGTTCATGGCTTTCGATGCTATCCGGAGTGAGGGTCTCGAGAGAGTGCAGAAGAGTGCTGATACACGAGGAAAATGGGAATAATTAGACTTGTATCGTTTTATTCTTCAAGTCAAATTTTATAATGTTTTCCTATGGACACACACACCAACTGACCACATCCACTCACACCCCTGGAGAACTATTACCCATCGTGCATACACACACATCTACCCTCGAGGATTATATCATAGTCGGATATATGCAGTGTATATGTTGTGTATGTGTGCGTGTGTGCTTGCAATGGGGGATTTCCCTTCACACGTGGAGCAGAGTGGATAAGGGGAGGAAGGATATTGAAATTGTTTTTTACGGATAATTTTCCGTTAGATATCTTTTTTTTACAAAATGAATTTTTTCCGTTTCGTTAAAAAATAAGGGGGACTGTTTGAGGCCTGTACTTTTTGCTAAGTTTTTGTAAATACTCGTTAGAATAACAAACAAACGGTAGAGTAAGCCCTTTTATGAAATCTATATCACACAGAAAATGGCAACAGCCGGTGGCTGTATAAACCCCTTATTCACACTAAACTAAAAACTATAGAGTTAAAGATGTTCCATTTTTATTTACAGATTTCCTTCTCGGAAATTTTTTTACAAAACAAGTTGTTTTTTGGATTTGAGAATATATATTTATACGAATTGTGGATATAAAAATGATAGACATGTGTTAACGTTTACTCTTAATAACATGTAATCGTTTTTAAGGATGTATCTGCATCTATTTTTGTTAAATCACATTTTGAAGTTAATTCTTCGTAAGTCTTTGACAGCAAGTTCAATTTAGATTTTTTATTATTCACACAATCATCTCAGGAATTGCAAAGATTCTTCTTTAAAGTGAATTTTGTCAACAAAATCACTATTTTACTGTATCACGATGAATCGTGATTTCCGACACCTTGTCAGTAGTAATAACGAAAATGAAAGGATTTCCAAACGAAAAGTTTTTTGTTTCTGTTCAAAGGGGAAAAGCACCCCGAACATAGACAGAGCGAGAGTTGTGAGCAACGTGTTAAATAATGATAATTCCTACACGTAAGCTTCCAGCGCTGCCTACATGACGATGCCATTGACATGGCAACACGCAGTCAATAAAGTTATGTAGATGAAGGCTTGTGGTTAATTAACCGTAGACTAGTACTGCTAGGCCTTTTTTATTTTTCATTTATCTAATGGTCAGTCTCTATATTACAAGCCATAAAAGTTATTTTTCACTCTTCACCCAGGGACCGGATTCTTCTGTTGGGAAGGGGGTTTCAATTTATTTTCAAAAGATTTCAATCAAAATTCATTGGAAAATAAGAGATTATTTTCACTTTTTTCCGCTCCCAAAAACTAAGAATTTGTACATTTTAAAAGGTTCTTAGAACTGTTATACACATAGACAAATAGTTCAAATCAAAAGGTCATAAAGACGATCTAATTGTTGTCACGAAGATAGCAGGATGTAATCCTCGTGCACGACATTGTTCGGGTCTGCCAATACTTCAACGATCTTCCATATGAAGGCGTTTCAAATTCAGAAACTCGAAAATAGTACTTTAACCCTCCAACCATAGAAAAACTTTAAACTTTTAGATTTTTTTTGCAGATTAAAGAGACGTTTTTGAAGACATTTTTGTCTTAAACCTCATTTTTTTACAAAATATGAGATACTGGAAGAAATATTTTTTACTTGGCATATTAAAATTCGATGAGCAATCGAAGGAAAAATATTGAACAGTTATCTAGTGGTTTCTAGATTTAATAAAAATCAAAATTAAGTAAATTATTTTCGCGCGGATATTTCAAACAGTTGTATTTTTGAAACCTACTATTATTGAGGTGTGAAAGTGATGTCATTCAAAGCCTAACATTTATCGGTGTTACGAGCCTTTCAGTGAGACGTAACAATAATTTTACTATTGGCCTAGATTATTCAAAGAATTATTAAAATTCTGTAAAATCATAATTAACTTTAAAGCTCAAAGTTCTCAATATTCTTTCATAATCATTGTCTTGCATGATTGACCACTAGGAATTATTTTTACGAGAGAAGAAAAACAAAATTTTCAATCAGGATCAGCTCAAAATCAGGAAAATAACCACAGTGATAGAATTTATGACAGAAATAAGATTTTTCATTCGAGAAAACATTCTTCTTGTTGTAACATTTAAAGAACGATCATAAAATCCTAATTCCCTACTATAGTCTAGTCATTGTATAAAAGACATTTATACACAATGTGCATTACACATTGACTGAAGGCAATAAAACCCCTTCCCCTTTCACACATTGGGGACCGGTCAGATTGTGCAATGGTTTAATTGATTTCAAGAAATTTTTTTATCTGGATGTCCTAAGTGGGTATCAAGTTCTCTTAAAGAATTCCATTCGACCTTTGGGAGGGATGGTGTAGTGGATTGTTCCCAAAGTCCAATAAATATGATATCTCATATGGCGTGGGTTCGATTCCGGTCTCCTCCCTCCTTGAAACAAATTTACTATGTAAACAGTTTCTAAAACTTCCTCCCCCATTATAACCCCTCATGTGAACCCGAAGAGAGTTAGACTCGGCTATGAAACTCAATTCTAAGAAAAAAAAAAATCCTATAGGTTGAACCTGACATGTACATGTATTATTATTTTTGGGCATCATTCTTACACGAGTCAGTTAAAGAAAACTTCTGGCATCAGAAATACAACTCACTCGTAAAAATGTCAAACAATACATATTTGACAGAAGAAAATTATATAACACGTGTCCAATAAGGCACTGCTTTTTGAAATAAGATCACGAGGAATCGAATTTATGTGACGAAGAACTAATTCTGAGGCTATTTCTATCTTTCGTGCGATTTAAATCTATCTACTATGGTCGAAACTCTGATGTAAACTCTGTGTGTAAAAATACAAATAAATTCAAATGGCCGCCATCGAATTTCTTGCCTTTTAAAGGCTACTGAATGGAAATATCGATATGTTCAAGAAAATTATCCCGCTCCTAAAGATAATCAGATTGTTTGAAAAATATTCTCTGTTTAGATTTCGAAATTCCGGCTAATCTTTAACTAGATATCGCGATCTAAAAGAGGTCAAATCAAAAAGCGGTGCCCTAGTGTAGAGAACTTCATTTTTCATTGTTTAAGAAAAATACTAATAATTTGGTCAAAATTATCTTTTCCTATTTCGTTGTTATAAATATTATGGATCAGCAACAAATGGATGTACATTTTCGTGGTTCGAACCATTTGAGTAGCCCGTCTCAAGGCACACCGGGAGGGTTGAGAAAAAACTCATTTTAAAATAATCCAAAAAAAATTAGAGTTAGAGTGCATTGAGGGGCTTGCACACTTCACGATGAGTAGGCCCATTCTTTCATGTTACATCCAACATATGGTAATCGGGGATTGTAATCAAGAAGATATCTCTGCACTTCTGTCGAATGTGAGAACAGTCACACGTGAGAAATCAACCGTGTGTGTGTGTGGCAAATTTGAAAAATCCAAGGTAGAGAATGGCGTTTCTAATTGACAAAGATAACCTATTCTCAAATGCATAAATATGCTTAGATTGGTGCTTATTTGTAGAGTTGAAAACGTTCTGGACTCGTTTGATCTGAAAACGTGTTTTCTGCGTAAGAGTTTTTTATGTTCTGTCCAGTTTTGATTAAAGATGCATGCATATTAGAGCAGCGATTTTTGAAAATAAAAAATTTCCAGATCACTCAGTATCAATTGATGATATAAATTCTTAGAACTAGCTGCAAAGAGCGAATGTATCAGCACTAAGTAGATTTAGGTTAATAGAATAAACTATCTGATTGATAAAACGAGTCTTGTACTAAGAAAGCAACAAGAATCGACGGTAAATTAAAAAAAAATCTACTTATTAGTAGTTCTAATATTATAAAGTTCGTATTCAGCATAACTGATAGATACTGAGAGACTCAAGTTTCCCTCTCTGAGTCTCGGTGAAGTCAAAGTGCAAAAATAAACCTTAATACATATTAAAACAACGGCCAGAACCAAAGTGATTTATAGCCGTACACGTTTTTTTTCTCTGCAAAAAGAATACCCCAATTGTTACCAAGACGGCCGTGTTCTTTTATAAGAAACAAATTATACCATATTACAAATCTCTTACGTGGGAATGGATTGCCTCGATGAATGAAATTTCCTTCTTCTCTGGGAGGCGTGCGAAAAAGATTGTGTTGATTGCTAATCTGACATTCTATCCTTATTATGCAATAATGCAGGATTGAGGCATGTACAAAGTAGACCACTCCCCTACACATTTAAGTACAACACCTTCATGTGAATCATCTCTGAGATTTATTTTTGATATAAAAAATGCCAAATTTGATATGAAAAAAGGCATTTCTCCCATCTAACTCGACTCCCACTGAAATAAACCCTTAGCTGTGTTTGTTGTTTTTTTACATGCGAAAATATCTTATTTTTGAACCTTCCAGCTAGGGAAAGCACAAGGAATACAAAAACGCTTAAAATATATGTACTCTACTAATGAGTAGTAAAAAAAACTTGTTAAACTAACAAAGTTTAAATGCCTACATAATTTAAAATTATTAATTTTAGTCGTGTGTGTAGTATTACCACACTGTAGTAACCCCTTTGTGTGGGATTTCTTAACATTTTTGCCTTAAATGATGCAAGAGTCGAATACAGCTGATAATTTTTTTTGAATTAATTCAATGAGAAATGTACGCTTTTTATTTAGTAAATTTTCATCTCAAAATTCTAAATCTATGAAAAAACTGATCTCTTTTCAAGCCGCTGATTTTGAAAATATTACATCCAATATTGTTGAATCAACTAATTCTTGGTTCGTAGATGCAAGAAGCTTACATCCATTCCATT
>KL567052.1:14067-26964 GCA_000715275.1 Gyrodactylus salaris
TCAAAAATCTTGATCGAAGTTTAGATTTAAGTTCAAATGAAAACATAGTTATACTTTCGGATAGAGAGAAAGGCTTAGCTAACAGTGTTAAAAATCTACTCCCAAATGCAAAACATTCCTTCTGCCTTTTCCATATATGTAAAAACATAAAAACAAGGTTTAAAGATAACTTAAACCTCCTTGTATTTTGTGCTGCAATGTCAACTACAGAAGAAAATGTTGATGTAGAAATGTCAAAAATAAAGAAGGAAAACCTTTCGGCGTATAATTATTTGGATGAAATCCCTCATCACCATTGGGCTGAATATGCATTTCCACTATGCAGATTTGGAAATATTACATCCAATATTGCTGAATCAACTAATTCTTGGTTCGTAGATGCAAGAAGCCTACATCCATTCCACTGCATTTATTTATACTTCAATAAAGTAAGCCAGTTTTTCAAAAGTAGAACCGAAGAATTGTACAAATCTGCTTATCTTTATTTAAGTTATTTCGGAAAATTTTTATACAAAAAAGTAAGACTTCTCGAGGTTATGTCATCAAGTGTAGAGGGAGCTTATAAAGTCGGAAAAACAGTTCGAATATTGTCTGTAAGAAAGTTGATATACATTTTCAAATATATGCTCTTGAGAATTTCCCAATCACAATGGCTTTCCATGTTCACACATGGTTGCAGCGATCAGGTTTCTTGGTGCGAACGTTGAAGACTTTATTAAAAATGACTTCAAAATCAGTGGCTCAAAATCAGTGAAAAGTTTACTGTTCATTTGACTTTTGCAATATTGAGATGATAATCTACATGAGAATTTTTTGTACAATGTACATCCCAAATGAGATGTTATGTTCCATTCTACTACATAGTAGTACTTGTCAAAAATACTTCTTATCGAATTTTTTTTGTACACGCACCAGCTTGATAAGCATCGAAAGTTACCTAAAATGGTATACGCCCAAATTAGCCACAATTTGGCAAAGATTTGCTATAAAAAATACTCAAATCAGACATTCAACAAAACTGTATGAAAAGATGATCATATTGATATTCTTCCAGACCGTTAGAGTAAGAAAACGTGAACATAATTTGGATGGATCAAATAATCCACAGGAGAATCACAAACTCATATTTATAAAGAGGCGCGAAATTGATAAAAATTGAATTTTGTCGGACATATTTGTTGTTATATTAAAAAAAACCCTATAAGGTATTCTATAATCTTTTCTTTGGGAGATTAAGAAAAACAGTGTTCAAATTGTCCAAGAAAGTTTTAAAATATTTTCGTCTCACCTTAATAGTAGTTACTAGACATTATATATATAATAGATATACATGTTTACTAATAAGTAGTACCATTAACACTAGTTTAAATAATAAACTTTAACTACTAAATACTCCTAAGTAAAGACATTGGTCAAAGTAGTCGAACTTGAGCTGGAAAGTCTCCAAAACTGGCCAAGAAATCTCACTTGAAAATCTAATTAAAAACCACTACTTTACGAATCGAAAATATTTAGAAAAATCTCCAAATTCCAAGCTCTCTACATGGTGTTGATACATTCGAAGTAAACTTCAAAGGGCAGAAATGAGAAGATTTTAGGCGTAAATTTGGAATACTTGGTGTTCTACTCAAGTTACAACATATGCAGATAAATTTTTAAATGCTCGAAAGGGCTTGATCATCTTTTTAAACCTGTCGATGATTCTAAGAAACGTAAAAATGCATTTATTAGCTCAAGGAATTACTTGAAATATTATTTTTATTTAATGAATAAATCTTTATGATCCTTGAACCTTTTAAAAGTTAAATAAATCTACTCAAACAAGACCCTAGTTACAAAAACCTAGATATTGTCCGATAGATATTCGTTTATCACATGTTATCAACTACTTTTTCGCGTAAATTCGACAAAAATCACATCTAAAGTGCACTTGAGAGTGTCGAGTTTAGAAAAAAGTACTTTTCTTTTCATAGAGCTTTGAACTTACAATGTCTAGAAGAGGTGAGACATTTGCTATTCGAATTTTCTCTAAATTTTCTCATGTTCAAATCATCAAAAAATGATGTCTTTTCTGCTATCAGGCTGCAATTTAAAAGGGCTTGTAATAATAAATGTTGAAAATGTAAATTATTTATTTTGCAAGAAATATTCTCAGAATATCATTATTGATTGATTTTACGTTGAATCACGATAAACTTTTTTGTGGAAAAATAAAACACAAATTTTATTTGTAAAACGATCTCAAACATTGCAATCAACTCAATTTCTCTCCAACTTGAATTGATCGAACTCAACATGCTCAAGAATATGCCAAATTTACTAAAATAAGATTTTCTAATACCAAGATGGTTCGATCAAAAATGAGTTCCAGCTAAATAAATTTTGACCCTCATCTTTTGAGATTCTTTTATTCATTTTAAACAGTTTTCTGATAAGAAATAATTCCTAAATAAATGACAAGGTTTCTGAATTCATTGAATGCTCAAATTTAAACATATTTGACATAATTTTTTATATAGAATCATTTCATTCAATTACTTTGTTTGCTAGTCAAACTTCAATGATATTAATATGATCGAAACTGTTTGTGAAGCATTATAACACAAAGATAGCATTATCTAGCTCAGAGAGTTGAAAAATTAACAAAAAAATTCTGTGCAGAGCAAAAAAACAATGCTTATCAAACTGTCAACTATAGTTTTGATAATTTTGATAGACTTATTACAAGGTCAGGAGTGTGGTTATGAAAGTTGCAAACTTCCAACCGTCAAAGATGACCCGGAGACCCTTTACGTCCATCTAATATCACACACGCACGACGATGTCGGCTGGCTAAAGACCGTGGATCAATATTTCTACGGCACCAAGTCACCTTATCAACACGCCATGGTGCAGACGATACTGGACTCGGTCATTTCAGCGCTAGACGGCAATCCGGACCGAAAGTTCACGTACGTGGAAATGGAATTCTTCACCAAGTGGTGGCACAAGCAAAACGACCTCATCAAGGCCAAAGTCAGGCGTATGGTTGACAATGGCCAGCTGCAATTTGTCCTCGCTGGGGTCAGTATGTCTGACGAAGCTGTCGTTCACTACGACGAGTCGATAAATCAGCTGACATGGGGCGCAAATTTTCTGAACGAGACCTTTGGAAAGTGCGGTCATCCCAAGGTCGCCTGGCAGATCGACCCCTTCGGGCATGCGAGGGACCAGGCGGGGATCTTTTACGACGCCGGGTTTGACGGTGTCTTCTTCCAAAGGATCGATTATAACGAGAAATTACTGAGAAGGAAGAACAAGTCACTTGAACTTATGTGGGCCACGGACCCTAACGGTGTATCAAAGAATCTCTTCACTGGTATATTCTACGATTCGTATTGCTACCCTGAGTTGGCCTGCTTCGATCAGTTGTGTCGGGACCCTGTTGTGGTTGCCGATAGAGACACCGACGAGTTTAATGCAGACGCAATTGTCTATCGGTTCACTAATTACATCAAATCAATCAAAAATAGCTTCGCCTCCAACCACATTCTCGTCCCTATGGGCTGCGATTTCACCTTTGAGAATGCCCATTTGAATTTTCGGTCCACAGACCAGCTCATAAAGAGCGTTAATCGGCTCTATTATGCTAATAAGACCAACATTTTACTGCATTATTCTACGCCAACGTGTTACACAAAGGCTGTTAACGGCTACTTTAGGCGTACAAAGGAAATTCCCCACAGGACCGGAGACTTCTTTCCCTACATCAGTGAAGGAGACAGAGTTTGGACGGGCTTCTACACGAGTAGACCTTCCATCAAGGGATTCACGCGTCTTGGAGCAAATCTGTTGCGAGTATCAGAACAAGTGAGCTGGGATTTAAATAATTTATTAAAAAAACTTTTTTTTTTCTACTCATAAGTAGATAATCAAAATTTCACGTTATAGGTATTTTTGATTTTTAAAATATTTATTTCAGTTTCTGATAGAAGCGATAATCAGAGAGCCAAAATCAGCCAGCGTGAACGCGATAAACCAAGCCGTTGACCGTCTCCGTGAGACAATGGGTATCATGCAACATCACGACGCGATAACCGGCACTGAAAAGCAGCACGTCTCCAATAACTATGCCAAACTCTTGTACACAGCCATCGAGGCCGCTTTGAGCCAAGTCAAACTATGGCTATCCACCAGCCAGGCCCTACTAGAACTCCAGTACTGTCCTCTGTTGAATATCAGCGTCTGCAAACTGATATGGGTGGAGGGGAAACCATTTGAGTTCAACACTTTTGTCTACAACTCACTAGGCTGGCCGTTGGGCGAGCAATTCTACGAGGTGCCGATAAACATAGCCGGCAACTTCCCTGAACAACACCTCATCGAAGTGATTGACGAGGGAACTGGACGCATAGTGCCCTTTCAACTGTTGCCAATTGAAGACAAGGTTTATGATATCCCGGAGAGGAAGAGAGTCCGAGGCTACGCCTCCAATTACAGCCTCGTATTTAAGCCGAACACTCCAATTAGTCCAATGAACTTTAACAAGTATAAAATAAAGATAAACCATGCACCAGCAAGCCATTCTACAGCAAAGAGACTCCAGAGTCTAGAGGTAGGGAAGGAGAGTACTTTCAAGTACTTTTCACTGCTCCGAGACTCTGAGGATATGAGTAGTGTCGTGTTGAGTATACAAAAGGGGACGCAAGGGGATTTATACAACGTTAGCATGAAGTTGATGTACTACATCGGGAATGACAATATGGGCAGTGGAGCGTACATTTTTAGTCCAAAGGGGCAGGCCGTGCCTTTTGGGGAACCTTCTCTACAAGTGAGACTAGTTTAAATTATTTAATTTTTTTTAATTTCTTGTCAACATAATTAATTTAGATTTTTCCTTGAAACAGTTAGAGTGACATGGAGTTTTATTTTAAGTCATAATTTAAATAAAAATAAACGTTTTCGCTTCTTTATTGAAGAGGCTTCTCATTTAAATTTATTTATTGTGGTCGATTTTTTATGCATAATCCAAAAAAGAGAGCATACTTTGAGCATATTTCTGGTAAAAAAAGAAAATTATAAGCTAATGATTATCTAATTTTTTCATCGATAGCAATCCGCACTAATTGAAGTTTGAGAAACTGAGAAAAATTGCAAGTAAAGCAACTAATTTTATAAAAGCTCGCATTTCTAAATTTTTTTCTAGATCATGCCGATATTCACGATCCTAGGATTTAGATTGAATTGGGCCTCGCAAAAATCTAAAAAAAATTTAATCAATATTACAGGAATTCTGTTCAGATAGTTAATGAGTTTTGATCTCTCTGTAAATGTAACTACTATAGCAAAATGAAAAATAGTAAATTCTCAACTAACAAAAAATGTACATTTTTAAATTAGAAAGGTAGTTGGCAACTTATGAGTAGTATGTCAGTATTGAATGAAAAAAGTTGCTCCAGATCGTGCAGTTTAAGTAATTGTCGAGTATTCTGAATAAGAATAACAACAAATTTTTATTGAATTAAGTAATGAAGATCCCCACTAGAACATGGATCTTTTCATAGGAAGGGTTTTCAATTAGCTCTTTAAGCAAAATGTATCTGGCAGATGACTCATCTACTTAATTTCTTTTGAGTAGTGCTTAGGCCGGCAGCAAATACAGTTTACTCAGAAACTTTTTATATTCGAATTCGCATTCAGAATACTCGAAAAGTCCTGAAACTGCATGATCTAAAGCAACTTTTTTAAATTTAGTTCTGGTCTAATGGGTAGTGATCGTAAAGACGTTTTCACCTCTGAGATTTCCAAACGTCTCTGAGAATGAATTGATTTTATATGTCGAACATCTGGAAGCCTTGATACATATCTCGAAAATCTTCTCAAAGTTAACATTAATATACGCAGGGTTATAGTTCTTCAATTTAGAAATAGCTGCTTTTGAATCAAGAGAACCGGTTCTATAGATTGGTCTCTCAAAACATGAATACTTGTCCACAATTGAGGAAAATCATTTTTGTTAAACAACTCAAACAACGTTTCTCAAATGAGAGAGCCTAACTTTTAAATGAATTATCAATTATTTAAGAAAAGTTAAACTTCCGGGGAAACCAACGTCCCTGCGGTCCTGAGATCCATTAATATAATCTTGTTTCGATATTTGTATCTCCGAAAACAGTCCATGTCTTTCGAGAGTTACTTTTCCAAATCACGGTGAATTAAATCGAATTTGACATGGCAATTTCTCTGAGAAATGCCAACTCGAGCATTAAAACTTTTGCATACGGAGGAGTAGAGGATACCACCCCAAGGGTAAATCTCCACAACGAAGCCGCAAACAAATAGGAATCAAAATCGACAAAATTGTATTGAGACAAAAATCGAAATTCGATATTTAAAAGAAAGAAAATGAATTAATTCACCTAACATCTGTGCTGACTTCTCAACTGACCCACATTTCTGACTGCAACTTTCCCGATCGACTAAATGTCAGTTAAATCTTCACATTGCCTGTATTCTTCGTAGTAAATAATTTCACACCCTCCCTCCACATTATAGCCCCTCATGCGAGCCAGAAGAGAGTTAGACTCGGCTATAAAAGTTGAATTCTAAGAAAGAGAAATTTAAAATCTTTTTTTTAAATGTAAAAGAAAAAATTAAATCGAAATCAGTTAGATCAATGATCCGTTGTTTATTCAGAGGTTCAGAATACGTATCTTCAAGGTTTCATGTCAAATTTTTGATACACGATCATTAGTCTGATCTTTAACCTTTCTCTGACTTGGTCACTTTATATCTAGCCAATAGAATGAGAACTCGTGGGTTCTTTATTTAAAATCTTTAATACAGTGTAATACCAAATTAAAATCATTTTTGTAATATATTCAATCAAAAATTTATATTTTAAAATGTGATTTAAATTGTGCTAAAAAGAAGAAAAAGTCTGGCCTGCCTTTAACCCGGGTACACCCTGGGATATATAAAAACTGAAACTTTTGTGATTTTTACTTCAGAATAATGAGTGAGGTAAATAAGAGAAAAATATTTGCTTGAAGATTTTTTGAAATTTGCCCTAGTTTAACATTTAAGAAAAAAAGTTCAACTTAGTTTTCTCAGAGAACAGTGCTTTATTTTGAAATATTTTTACCCGAGGAATGAGACAATTCGGATACATAATG
This sequence comes from Gyrodactylus salaris, assembly GCA_000715275.1. Taxonomy (NCBI): domain Eukaryota; kingdom Metazoa; phylum Platyhelminthes; class Monogenea; order Gyrodactylidea; family Gyrodactylidae; genus Gyrodactylus; species Gyrodactylus salaris. Next base: position 21,222 of record KL567052.1, read on the forward strand.
TTCAAGTTTTCAAATCGTTTTTAAGATTTTGGAAAATTAGAATTTGATGATTAAAATGGCATTTTTGTTGATGGCAAAATTATGAATACCTGTATAACTAGAGATAATTAAGAGAAGATAATTACACCGATCAAAAGCTCATTCCTCCGTCTATAAAATGTGATAAATTTTGAAATTAATGAATGCATTTTTCTGGTAGTATTTTCAACTTTTTCTTAACGGGATACCAGTGTTTACCCGGGTTAAAAGGGGGTTAATCATAAGAGCAGTAGATAGTATTTACTAAATATGTGTTTTTTGCAAAAAAGTTATTCAACATAATGAAACTCGCTCATTATAAATTAATATATTTTATTATTTCTTGCCGCACAGGGGCCTGCTAGTCTTAGGCCATTCTCTACTATTTCTGGCTTAAAAGAAAATTTAAAAATTTAATCATCTGATAGAAATAGTTTATTTACGACATTTATTTATGATCAGCTCAATATGAGGTATCATTGAAAATATCATTGTATCTTTTGATATTCCAATTAAATAATAGAGATCTCGAAAAAGGCACATCAAGAATTGGAATATTTCTTTCATTCGGTTTACACAGCTTCGATTTGATCAAACTCTTTGACTATGCTTTGAAATAGTTTCACTTCTAAAGTTCAAATATCATTTAAATTGAACTTGTCAAAAATACTTCTTATCGCATTTATTTCATATACATTTAGAACATGTATCTCATCGGATCCTATTTGCTGTTTCATGACTAAGGCTATCGAACACGGTAATCTTTTTTGGGCCACTTAACAAAACAATATCTTGCTGAAATTCGGATCAATCTAGAAAATAGTCTTTACAAAATATTTTCGTGAGATCAATTTCAGGGTTGTTACAATAAAAAATGATATATTTTAGGTTATCGAGGGTGCTTTGTTCGAGGAATTAAGAATCACCTATTCAAAATGGGCAACGCTAACGGCAAGGATTTATGAGAATAAAGACATTGAAACCTTTTGGACTGTCGGGCCGATTCCAGACGAAATGGGCTACGAATCAAAGGAGGTCATAGTTCGTTATAAGATCACCGGAGACGGCCTTAAACCAGAAGAGGAAGGTTTGTGTTAATTTATATAACGACTATCCTCAACTTGTCATATCGCTTTTCTGACCTTAGGAGAATTCTTCACCGACTCTAACGGACGTAGGATGATTCGTCGTGTGAGAGGCAAGAAGTTGAATTGGAACATTCTCAAAGAGGACATGGAGACGAAATCGATTTCCGAGAACTACTTCCCCATAGTCAACCGGATTCAACTGAAGGGCGCAAAACACCAACAGAGTCCCATGACGTTCACGGTCTACACTGATCGCGCGCACGGCGGCACGAGTCTACAAGATGGAGAGGTTGAGCTGATGCTACATCGGCGCTGCATGAAAGATGACCATTTCGGCGTTGGTGAGGCATTGAAAGAGAACGGGGCTGACGGGAAAGGTCAGTCTATGAGCATTTTAACATTTTCGAAGCTTTCATCCTCTCCAGAATAACAGCTTTCCCACACAATGTGTAGTACACATCTTTCTGGTAAAAAAATCACTAAAAAATCACATTTTATTGGCAATTTTTCTTCTGGGATCTTGCGTCTAGTATGATAAGTGGTCATTGCGTTATGTTGTAGCCTGCTCCTTCTAGTAGATTCCAAACCAGAGCTAGTGGCCAAAGCTTGTTGACTAAAACTTCTTGTATCTATCTAACTGTTTAATTACTTTTCATATAGTATGTGTAGATGCATCAAACTTACTGAGACACCAGTAGACATTTTAAGAAAAATAAGAAAATTGAAAAGTTAACCAAAAGTACCAGATCGTACAAAATAGACCTCCATCGATTATTTAACGACTCATGATTGAGGTTGAAATAAAATGCCTTGAGTTTGTACAGTAGGCCTCTGCTAATGGAAAAGATAATTATCTTTGAAAATTATAATTGAGGTTATTTGAAAAAAGATTTTCATCGAATTTGTTTTCAGCGTCCTCTATATTTCTCTGAATAAACTTTTTTCAATTAGCAGTGGCCTGATTGGTTAATTTCTAGCCAATCACTACTAAGCATAACAATGGTTTTGTGTAATAATGTTCGGTATTCTTCAAATATTCAAAAATCAAAAAATCATTTTTGAAGCCTAAATGACACTATTCTTATTTCCATAAAAGGTCTAGTGGTCAGAGGTAAAAATCTCTTGAAGGTGCAGTCATTGGACGATTTGATGAGAAATGACAGAAGTACCGCTATAAAGTACTACAATAAGCCGGAATTATTCTTCAACACTATTGACACAAATAGCAGCTTACGTAAGTGGTTTTTTTAAAGAGTAATTATCAAAATCAAGTGGAGGGGTAGACATAATTATTACAACCTATAGGACAGTTCAGTTGAAATTATTATGAATAAGTGGAGTTTAAATTTTCATATTAATAACAAGTGTAGAGGTTGTTTATTTATCATAAACTATAGGAAATACCAATATATATTATCATAAAAACTCTAAATAAAACTCAAAGATTCATGACGTAAGATTTCGGATTCTTTTATAAAAATAGTAATGTTTATTCAATTGTGTCAATGATCAAGTTGTTTCTTTCTGATTTGTCAACGAACAATTTTCCTGATTACTTCAAAAGAAACTTATTGAAAAGCTAATCAAGATGAAAAATTTCTAGAACTTCATGCATTTGATTATCTTTAAACTATTGTTCTTGCGATTTTCCGAATAACAATGGTTTCCTCTGCTCACATATGATTGCAGCTATTTGGTTTCACGGGTCATGTAGAAGACTACATTCAAAATAAGGTTTGCTGAGAAAATATTTGTAAACAAATATCCTCTTTTTATAAAGAAACCCGAAATCTTACGTCATGAATGTTTTAACCTTTTTTTAATGAGAATTATTTAGAGTTTTTCACTTTTTATGATATATTGGTATTTCCTATAGTTCTTGATAAATAAAAAACATCTACAATTTTTATTAATATGAAGATTAAAACTCCACTTATTCATAATAATTTCAACTGGACTGTCCTATAGGTTGTAATAACCCCCTCGACTTGATTTTGATAATTACCCTTTTTTAATTGACGATATCATTTGATTCAGAGAAATTTCAAACTCTGCTCAGAAATATTTTTTTCTTGGCAGTACTTTTCTAAATGTGTTGAGTAGTTTGCTTTTGAAATAGTTGCTCTTGTCTTAAATCAGTTATTTTCTTAAAGTGAAGCCTTTCCGATTAAAGGCATCCCTCCCAGAGGATCTCCACCTGTTGAGTTTGAGTATCTGGCCGTTAAGGGACTTTAGCAAAAAGACTGTTCAAACGATCGATCGAAAGCAGATCCTTCTACGCCTCGAGTCCCTGTACGAAGTGGAGACGGAGGAGATTGTGACTCTAGATGTGGAACATTTATTCAACGAAATCCTCATAACTTCAGTTACACCGATGACGATCAATTCACTGAGAAGCCTCAAGGAATCCGAGGAGGAACGCCTAGTCTGGCCAGATAACGCTAAAGCACCAGTTGATGAATTCTTCAAGAATCAAATATTACACAAAAGACAAAAGGGCCCAGTAACTCTCGTCATGAAGAAGGGATCCATTGGAACGTTTCTTTGTGAATATATAGCAAGGAAATAAATGAACGTTTTTTATTAATGAATTATCCTTTCAACCCCGTTATACATTTTTCAGTCCAAGTTGTAAAATATCAAAATCAAATCCTAATTTCTCAAGATCAAATCGGAATTCAGTAATATCAAAGTGGAAATTTCTAGAAAGGTTAAAATAAAATTCTGGATGAATTAAACCAAAATCAAATTGGCAAATTGGAAATTGAATTTGAGAAAAAGTTCCAATATGAAAGTATAATTGAAAATTTTCAAAATGGGTCAGAAATACTCAATAACAAATACGTTAACATTAAATACAAAGTGGAAAATCTAGTATTCAAAATGAAAAATAGAATTTCAAATTGGCCTATCCTAATTTCAAATTGATAAAGGGTACACTTTTTGACTTTTTAATGGTAAATTTCAATAATAATAAAAGAAAATGAAAATCTTCTAAAATCAATTTCTAATTGATAAACATCAAAATAATTTTAAAATCTTCAATTCTAAATCCTAACTTCTCAAAACACAAATGGTTTTTTGCAAAATTTATTGGAACAAAATCAAATTAGAATTTAAAAAATTTATGCAAATTTCATAGTTTGAAATATCCTGAATAAAGGAAAATTTCATCTGTGATTAACTGATCAGTTTTTTATTCTAAAAATAATTTTCTCAGAAAAAAACAAATTATTATAGACTGTGTCTTTTTTCAACATAAATCTATTTTTGGGAAACAATTACTCGAAAATAGATAGAGTTTCTGATTACTTAAATTTTTATCATTTATCCAAAACACCTGCCACAATGTAAAATTATCTAAATTAACTATCGTGAAATTAGATCAAAATTGAAGCTGCTTGAAAACTGAAAGCAGCAGAAATAAAATTTGTAAATTGCTATTTGAAAAAATGTCGCGACAAATACAAATTTTCAAAGTAGGATTCATCGTTGGGGAATAGTGTTCCCGAAGCACAAAATTGACAAAAATAAAGCCGTTGCAGTGTATTATCACACGAGCACTTTCATAATTCCACTACAAAATTTTGAGCAGCTCAGAAAAATAATTCTAATATTTACCACGAAAAATTCTCTTCTCTGGATTTTATGAGCATACATGATCGAAAATTTAAGTGAATATTTTAGATCATTCAGTATCATATATGAATTATTTTCTGAAAAATGTGCAAAAATTAACTCTTGACCGTATACACTCTGTCTAAAATATGCATTTGGTAGCCCTTGTCATGGTTTATCAGGTATGCTGAATAAGAATTTGATAATATGAATTTTCAAAACTAGCCGCCAATAGCGACTGTAGCAATAGTACTCATAATTAGTACTCCAAGTTGGGAGGCTTGTACACTAGAAATAAAATCGAGTTTAAATATTTGAGTCTGGTGATAGAAATACTTTGTGCGTTTTATATAATTTCTGAAATAGACAAGAACACCGCTATCATGTCGCGTTGTCCTATCCACTATAAAAATATAATAGTTATCAATAGAAATCTTTTCTGATCCACGTGCCGGCAATAGCACAGGGGATCATTGATGATAATAATAATGGATTTCTTTCGGAGTAACAGAGTTGAAAATTGAGAAGGAAGCCCACAGTTGACAGAGTGGGATCCTCTGGAGAGAAGCTTCTAGGTTCCACAGTCAGGTCTCTCTGAGCCAGACAGTTGGTAGCCAACTGATCTTGATCTCTTTCTCAGCGGACTCAATTAATGAGTAAATTGAGACGAGTCGGCGGTTCGGAGCTGTGGGATCAAAATAATTTTAGAAGTCTGAAATTTTTCGATCTATCATTTGAGATTTTCGTATTAAAAAACGTTCACATGAAGTGACTGATTTCGTAAAAATATGTTATTATAGCTTCTAAAATTGATTAGTTCAATTGATTAATTGACTTTGTTCAGAATCTTTATTAACTTCAGTCATTTCATCATGGCAAAGTACATTAAAGAGTGCCCAAGGAAATTTGAGCTCATCTAAAGATCTTTGCATTTGGTACATAACCTCGACAATCAAGTGAGAGCTGAATTTAAGGAAGGATCTTATTTCGTCTATAAAAACATTGAAAGTCAAGAAAAG